>JBAMJR010000647.1:250000-265000 GCA_038501785.1 Myoxocephalus aenaeus | reverse complement strand
GGACTGATGCCGTCATCTGGAGGAAACACAGAGGTCAAAGGTCAGAGGTCTTTACTCTGAACCACATCTCCAGCAGCAGACTGGTTTCATCTGGATGTCCTGGTGGAAACAGACCTGCTTTAAACTGGATCCGGACTCCGGCGTCATTCTGGATCTTCTTGATCATTTCTCCGTTCCTGCCAATCACGATGCCGACAGCGAACCTGGGGACTGGAACCTGCAGAGAGACGGACTAGACATGAAGGAACCTTTAAATAGTGGTTCAGAGGGACGCGCTCCAACAGGCCAGCAGCTAACAGAGGCTAGCTGCTGCTAACAGCTAACAGAGGCCAGCTGCTAACAGATGCTAACAGTGTGTTTGTTTGCCGTACGTCCAGGCTGGCTCCTCCCAGACGGGCACTGAAGTCGTTGCGTCCCGACCGGAAGTCTCCATCCTTCTCCCGGATCACCTCCAACACTAACTCCCTCGCTGCCTGGGGGGGGGGAGGGAAAGAGAGAGAGAGAGGTCAAATCCAGTGGTGGCCGTCAGGGCCTGCTAAGTCTTCTCTGCTGGCCTAAACAGAATCACAAAGTTATAGCTATTTTATAATTTAATAGTTTTTCACAAATACACTACATGTATTCTATTTTTTTCCCCTATTAGCTTATTTTCTCATGCCACAGCTCCTGTCTTCCTCTGTTGCTCTGCTTCCAGCCTGCAGCACTGCTTCTAGTGCAGCTTTTTTTTTTTTTTTTACACATTTTCAGCCTTAAAACGGGAGGCTGGACTGTCCTCACTGGTCCATGGCCACCAAGAAGGAGCTGGTACTGGAACTGAAGCGCACCGATAAACGCGTCACTGAACGGTTTACCAAAGAGAGGATGGACTCTGTCTTTAAGTGAACAGCATCTGGTGAGTTAACTGCTGGTTGTGTTACTGTTTTTACATCTGCAGTCGTATTTAATCATAAACGAGCCACGGCGCTGTTGCTGCTGCCCGCGTTGAGCCGGGGCCGGTCCCGCTAGCCAGCAGCTAGCTGCTGCAGCTAACGCTGACAACACTTTATTTTTGTACTGAATTTTCAGTGTTTACTTGAGCTCAAACGGTGGAGGTGGTGCAGGTTCCCTCGCCGTCAGCCTGTTCTCCGTCGCGCCTCCTCGGTGAGCGCGGTGGAGAACGTTACGGTAGTTAATATCGTTCCTTCTGGCCGTGGCTCGTTCCCTGGAGTGTGCGGTGTTTTAGTGCCGCAGTTTTGTTGGATTGTTTTGTCATCACTAAATGTGATGGTTTTTGTTGATGTGGACTACATGCATTGTCGTTAATGACAACGCAACCTGTCATGTTTGTGTAAACTATATCAGACGGAACAGAAGGCCCAGGTAGAAAATGCACGGCCCGCCACTGATCAAATCCTTCTCTTTTCATGTTGAAAACCAACCAGTGGACCTTTTACTGGTTGAACAGGTGTGTGTTCAGGTGTGTGTTCAGGTGTGTTTACCTGCACTTTGTACGGGTCTCCAGAGATGCGGAGAGGTTTGTCGGCGCCGGTCGGCATGGGCCCGTCCTGGATCATCATCATCTTCACGCCCGCTCGCTCCTGACAACAACAACAACAACAACATGCGTCAGAGACGTGGAGGAGGCGGGACTCTGCGGCGTCTCGACGGCCAATCAGGTTACCTGCAGCTGTTTGATGGTGTCTCCTCCTCGGCCAATCACCAGCCCCACCTTGCTGGCCGGGATCAGCATCTCCTGCACGGAGGCTCCGCCTTCACCGTCGCCGTGGAAACCCGGACCGTTTCTGCAGCGATCCACGATCTGGATGAGCAGACGCTTCGCCTGTCTGCGCACACACACACACACACACACACACACACACACACACACACACACACACACACACACACACACACACACACACACAGTGAGCAGGAGGAGGTGAGCAGCTGATGTTATGAAAGTGGATGTTTAGAAACTCACTCGATGCTCTCTGGAGTTCCAGTGAGGGAACATGGCCGCTCCATCAGACCGCCGCTGTCTACACACACACACACACACACACACACACACACACACACACACACACACACACACACACACATTAAACCAGCGACCAATCAGAGCCTCACAGAGCTTCACAGCTTCAACACTCACCAGCAGCAATCTGGATCTTGCAGCCGGACTCCAGCTGGATCCTGGTGATCTGCTCACCTCCTCGTCCGATAACTGAGGAGAGAGCGGACGCATTCCTCAGGTTCTACCCAGGTTCTACCCAGGTTCTACCCAGGTTCTACCCCGATGCGTGTTCTAGCTCAGGTTCTACCCCGATACGTGTTCTAGGTCAGGTTCTACCCCGATACGTGTTCTAGGTCAGGTTCTACCCCGATACGTGTTCTAGGTCAGGTTCTACCCCGATACGTGTTCTAGGTCAGGTTCTACCCCGATGCGTGTTCTAGGTCAGGTTCTACCCCGATGCGTGTTCTAGGTCAGGTTCTACCCCGATACGTGTTCTAGGTCAGGTTCTACCCCGATACGTGTTCTAGCTCAGGTTCTACCCCGATGCGTGTTCTAGCTCAGGTTCTACCCCGATGCGTGTTTTAGCTCAGGTAAAAGATCTCACTCTGCTGTAAAGGTTCATGGTCGTTTAAAAAGGTTCTAGGTCAGGCCGGGGGTTCTAGGCTAGCTTTAGCTCAGGCTGGTTCTCTCAGGTGGAACGTTCTAGGTCAGGTTCTGGATGAACAGGTAAAGAACCGGTCCAGACTTCAGACCAGCTGCCCTGGACCACTAGACTGTGATTGGACGAGCAGCAGGAAGCAGCGGGAGGTCGGAGGTCATACTCACTGAAGCCGACCATCCTGTCGGGGACCTTGTAATCCTCTGTGATTACCCTGCTACACACACACACACACACACACACACACACACACACACACACACACACACACACACACACACACACATTAACATCCTGGTCACACAGAGTGAGTCAATAAGTGATCATGTTGATGAGGACAGATCTATAAACACTTATCTTAGCTAACAGGAATATGAACTCATTATGTGTGTTCATTACCACCTGCTGTGTGTGTGTGTGTGTGTGTGTGTGTGTGTACCTTTGATGCCCCATGGCTGCTAGCTGGTTACCTACTGAGAGAGAGACAGAGACGCAGATTAGACATGAAGGACTTTGTTTGTCCTGGAGACAGTCCTGTCTGTCTCTCAGTCCAGTCTGACTTCCTGTCTGTCTCTCAGTACAGTCTGACTTCCTGTCTGTCTCTCAGTCCAGTCTGACTTCCTGTCTGTCTCTCAGTCCAGTCTGACTTCCTGTCTGTCTCTCAGTACAGTCTGACTTCCTGTCTGTCTCTCAGTCCAGTCTGACTTCCTGTCTGTCTCTCAGTCCCGTCTGACTTCCTGTCTGTCTCTCAGTCCCGTCTGACTTCCTGTCTGTCTCTCAGTCCCGTCTGACTTCCTGTCTGTCTCTCAGTCCAGTCTGACTTCCTGTCTGTCTCTCAGTCCAGTCTGACTTCCTGTCTGTCTCTCAGTACAGTCTGACTTCCTGTCTGTCTCTCAGTCCAGTCTGACTTCCTGTCTGTCTCTCAGTCCCGTCTGACTTCCTGTCTGTCTCTCAGTCCCGTCTGACTTCCTGTCTGTCTCTCAGTCCCGTCTGACTTCCTGTCTGTCTCTCAGTCCCGTCTGACTTCCTGTCTGTCTCTCAGTCCCGTCTGACTTCCTGTCTGTCTCTCATGAGTTGACCCCGTCCTCCTCACCTCCGTCCTCTCCGGGTCTTTTCTGTCCGGGGTAGTACAGCGAGGGCTCCCCGCTTCCTGAGGAGCTGTTGAGGTGAGACATGGCTTCTCCGCCCATCTTGCCCACCATCTGAGGACAGAGAGGATCATGCTGCTAACGTTACTAGCTCTCCTCCTGCTGGTTCTCCGTTAGCGGAGCTGCTAACGTTACTAGCTCTCCTCCTGCTGGTTCTCCGTTAGCGGAGCTGCTAACGTTACTAGCTCTCCTCCTGCTGGTTCTCCGTTAGCGGTGCTGCTAACGTTACTAGCTCTCCTCCTGTTGGTTCTCTGTTAGCGGTGCTGCTAACGTTACTAGCTCTCCTCCTGCTGGTTCTCCGTTAGCGGAGCTGCTAACGTTACTAGCTCTCCTCCTGTTGGTTCTCTGTTAGCGGTGCTGCTAACGTTACTAGCTCTCCTCCTGCTGGTTCTCCGTTAGCGGAGCTGCTAACGTTACTAGCTCTCCTCCTGCTGGTTCTCCGTTAGCGGTGCTGCTAACGTTACTAGCTCTCCTCCTGTTGGTTCTCTGTTAGCGGTGCTGCTAACGTTACTAGCTCTCCTCCTGCTGGTTCTCCGTTAGCGGAGCTGCTAACGTTACTAGCTCTCCTCCTGTTGGTTCTCTGTTAGCGGTGCTGCTAACGTTACTAGCTCTCCTCCTGCTGGTTCTCCGTTAGCGGAGCTGCTAACGTTACTAGCTCTCCTCCTGCTGGTTCTCCGTTAGCGGTGCTGCTAACGTTACTAGCTCTCCTCCTGTTGGTTCTCCGTTAGCGGTGCTGCTAACGTTACTAGCTCTCCTCCTGCTGGTTCTCCGTTAGCGGAGCTGCTAACGTTACTAGCTCTCCTCCTGCTGGTTCTCCGTTAGCGGTGCTGCTAACGTTACTAGCTCTCCTCCTGCTGGTTCTCCGTTAGCGGAGCTGCTAACGTTACTAGCTCTCCTCCTGCTGGTTCTCCGTTAGCGGAGCTGCTAACGTTACTAGCTCTCTTCCTGTTAGTTCTCCGTTAGCGGTGCTGCTAACGTTACTAGCTCTCCTCCTGTTGGTTCTCCGTTAGCGGTGCTGCTAACGTTACTAGCTCTCCTCCTGTTGGTTCTCCGTTAGCGGTGCTGCTAACGTTACTAGCTCTCCTCCTGTTGGTCTAAACACTGATTGGTTGTTTACAAAGTCACATGACCAGAGACTAGAGGAACAGCCATGACGTCCTGATCACATGATCTACTGGAGGATAAACTTTATTTACTCTGTGATGGTTAACGGTAAACTGTGAGGGGGCAGAACTGATCAGGGTTCAATAACGACCCGTTACCCTGTTACCCTGTACATAGTCACAGCTTGTTTAAATGAGTCCAATATTATATTTCACAGAAACGTTAGTGGCGGCAGGAATATTAATTGATTACTCAATTAGTCAATCAACAGAAATAAAATAATTTGAGTCCTGAAGGAGGTCATAACATCAGGATGTGATCAATAACCACGATGAGGTCATCAACAACAACATAGTCAATACTAAATACACCAATAACAGCCTTCAACAACTACAACTCCCATGATTCTTTTCATTTCGGTCGAGTCCCGGTGGAGCCGAGTGTCAGGATTTGCTGAAAAGACATTTTCCTGATTGTTAATGTGAAGTTAAACTATTTGGTTTTGTCTCAGACTTCCTGCTATGCTAATTAGCCACAAAAGGCTAATATGTAGCTTTAGCTATTTTAGGTAGAACTTATTTAAACGAATATTTAAATGATAATCTAAATTATGTAAATAAATAAATATATTATTTTAAAGGCCTTGTTAAATAATTATTTAAATAACCAGGAAGCCTCATTATGAATGCTTTAAAGCTTCCTGACAGCAATAACATGAAGTTTAAATCAATAAAGTTGTTATTACTAATCAATGATTCCTGAATAAACTTAAACCTGAGTTTAAATGTTTGATTTAGATATTTTATTATAATAATTTGTATTATTATTAACCTCCGACAGTTTGTGTTTATTAAAAGGCATTTTCTTTTCTTTTATATAGTTATATATAATATAGTTTTTACACGTTTCTTTGAACCAACAACCAGACGGATTTTAACCCAAATCATTAATCTGGTTCCCTTTAGAATGTATTTCTCATGAAGATTAACATCTATTTAACATTCGTATCTTAATTTACACAAACATAAAGGGAAGTTTCACCGCGATTATAATATTTAAATAAAGTTTAAAATGTCTAGAAATGATGATTAAATAATAATACAATATATACATATAAAAATAAAAGGGTCTCGTGATCTGAATCCAACATGACTGCCGTCAGAAGAGCCACATAAACCGACTGCGATAGAAAGCAAGTTCCTACGATGCTAGCAGTTTCCCCCCGCTTCCAGTCTTTATGCTAAGCTAAGCTAACCACGCCGCTGAACCTTCAGACAGGAAGTCTCCAATAAAACTAGAATCCGCCCGGCGACACGAACACACAGCCAATCTTTGACCGACTGATTCCGGCCAATCACGCGCCGACCTGGAGGTCGCTTAGGACCGCCAGCGCCGGGTTCTACCGGAACCGGCGGCGACCTGGACGCCGGGTAAAGAACCTTCAGTGGAAGGGTTCGGACCCTTCTTATGGTCTAGATCTGGTCCTTAAGAAGGGTATCTAGACCCTTCTTATGGTCTAGATCTGGTCCTTAAGAAGGGTTCGGACCCTTCTTAAGGACCAGATCTAGACCATAAGAAGGGTTCGGACCCTTCTTATGGTCTAGATCTGGTCCTTAAGAAGGGTATCTAGACCCTTCTTATCTGATCTGGACCCTTGTTCAGGTCTAGATCTAGACAAGGGGTCCAGATCAGGACCGTAAGAAGGGTTCAGGTCCAGATCAGGACCCTTCACGGTCTAGATCAGGACCCTTATTCAGGTCCAGATCCGGGCTCGACTTCAGCGTTTGAGGCCCTAAACAGGACCAGGACCAGGTTCGGGGAGGCGTGTCGGGGGTCCGGCTGCAGGTAGGACGAGACAACGTCCAGAGGGTTCACTCTGACTCCAGACCAGCTGAGGCGGGTTCTACAGGAGTCTTGGATCCGATCAGGACCGTCACGTGTTCACAGACCCGTCACTCCAAAACTGGACTTCCTGGATCGTAGGACTCACCTGTACCTGAACACACTTCCTACCTGGGAAGCTCAAGATCGGTCTATGGCAGTGCAGCCTCACACACACACACACACACACACACACGTCTGTCTCTCTATAGGCAGCAGACACACCTCCTCCCTATATGGCGCTGAGGCCGTTGCGTAACCTAGTTAACTAGTTACAGTAAACAGCTGTTTACTGTAACTTGTTAACTAGGCTGCAGTTATGCAATGGCGCCGCAGACTCGTCGTGCTCCGTGTTTCTGTCTCAACAGGTTCCTCCTGCTCCACTGACACGTGTGGACAAACTCCCCCCCTCCCCTCCCCCTCCTCCGGCTGACAGCTCCACAAACTCACCCTAAACTACGACCCGGGCCCTGTCAGACCGGGCAAAGAGTCTCAAAACCGGCCTCAAAGTCCGAGTCCCAACTGCTTGCCGAGCTAGTTTAGCATGCTAGCACTGTGTGTATGTAATGTGTATGTGTGTGCGCGCGCACGCGGAGCGCCCTACAAGTTGGGGCAGTTAGCAAGCGCGCGCGGGCGAAAAATCCGAATAAAAAGTGCTTTGGCTCGAGCCAAACGACCCGGAACGCGCGCGCGCGGGGGCCCCCGGGGGCCGCGGTTACCTGGCGGGCCCTCTGGAGAACGTCGGCCAGCCCGTCTGCCTTCAGCCCCGGCTGCCCCAGCGAGGCCTGTCCCTGCAGCTCCGCCATCACACGCAGACTCCTTGCTAGCCGCTAGCTGGTTAGCGGGATTAGCTCGCGCTGCTAACTGGGGCTCAAGGCTGCCGGCAGAGATGGGTGACGGTAGCGCGAGAGGAGGTCCCACTCCGGACGGGGTTTCCCGGGACCAGAAGGAAGTGGAATCTCTGGGACCGGGTTCACTGGTCACACGTTATGAAAAGCCGATTAATATGATTGAATAATCGATTAGTTATTGTGAGGACGGAGTGGTATAAGTAACAACACCTGAAAACAACTAAATACACTCCAATAAAACATCGTAATGGCTCAGCGGCCTGCTCTGGTTTTAAATATCTTTGTCTTTGTTTTCTTCACAACGAGAGGTTTCCGGTTGTCTCCCGTCACCATGGCAACATGTGGTGAAACTGACGGTGTAACGTTTCAGTCCTTATGCTTAATGTCAGGCGAGAGTTTCTGCGGACCGGGTTTGTTTTTCAACCACAGAGCGGTACTCTCGTCGTCATAGAGGATCTCTGCCCCTGCTCAGCTGTTGGCAACTCGATGCTCTGTTTCCGCTTCCGCATTCAGTCACGTGCTCCGAACAGCTCCACAGGTGGAGAGCGGAGTGAACTTTAAGTAGAAGAAGAAGAAGAAGAAGAAGAAGAAGTAGAAGTAGAAGAAGAAGAAGAAGAAGAAGAAGTAGAAGAAGAAGAAGTAGAAGAAGAAGTAGAAGAAGAAGAAGAGTGTGTGTATATTACTGTGTGTGTGTTACTGTGTGTGTGTGTGTGTGTGTGTATTACTGTGTGTGTGTGTGTGTGTGTGTGTGTGTATTACTGTGTGTGTATTACTGTGTGTGTATTACTGTGTGTGTGTATTACTGTGTGTGTATTACTGTGTGTGTATTACTGTGTGTGTATTACTGTGTGTGTGTGTATTACTGTGTGTGTGTATTACTGTGTGTGTGTGTGTGTGTGTGTATTACTGTGTGTGTGTATTACTGTGTGTGTATTACTGTGTGTGTGTGTATTACTGTGTGTGTGTATTACTGTGTGTGTGTGTGTGTGTGTGTATTACTGTGTGTGTGTATTACTGTGTGTGTATTACTGTGTGTGTGTATTACTGTGTGTGT
This sequence comes from Myoxocephalus aenaeus, assembly GCA_038501785.1. Lineage (NCBI taxonomy): Eukaryota > Metazoa > Chordata > Actinopteri > Perciformes > Cottidae > Myoxocephalus > Myoxocephalus aenaeus. Next base: position 256,308 of record JBAMJR010000647.1, on the reverse strand, counting down.
ATTACTGTGTGTGTGTATTACTGTGTGTGTATTACTGTGTGTGTGTATTACTGTGTGTGTATTACTGTGTGTGTGTATTACTGTGTGTGTATTACTGTGTGTGTATTACTGTGTGTGTGTATTACTCTGTGTGTGTATTACTCTGTGTGTGTATTACTGTGTGTGTGTATTACTGTGTGTGTATATTACTGTGTGTGTGTATTACTGTGTGTGTGTATTACTGTGTGTGTATTACTGTGTGTGTATTACTGTGTGTGTGTATTACTGTGTGTGTGTATTACTGTGTGTGTGTATTACTGTGTGTGTGTATTACTGTGTGTGTGTATTACTGTGTGTGTATTACTGTGTGTGTATTACTGTGTGTGTGTATTACTGTGTGTGTGTATTACTGTGTGTGTGTATTACTCTGTGTGTGTGTATTACTGTGTGTGTGTATTACTGCGTGTGTATTACTGTGTGTGTGTATTACTGTGTGTGTATTACTGTGTGTGTGTATTACTGTGTGTGTATTACTGTGTGTGTATTACTGTGTGTGTATTACTGTGTGTGTGTATTACTGTGTGTGTGTATTACTCTGTGTGTGTGTATTACTGTGTGTGTGTATTACTGCGTGTGTATTACTGTGTGTGTGTATTACTGTGTGTGTATTACTGCGTGTGTATTACTGTGTGTGTGTATTACTGTGTGTGTATTACTGTGTGTGTGTATTACTGTGTGTGTGTATTACTGTGTGTGTATTACTGCGTGTGTATTACTGTGTGTGTGTATTACTGTGTGTGTATTACTGTGTGTGTATTACTGTGTGTGTGTATTACTGTGTGTGTGTATTACTGTGTGTGTATTACTGCGTGTGTATTACTGTGTGTGTGTATTACTGCGTGTGTATTACTGCGTGTGTATTACTGTGTGTGTGTATTACTGTGTGTGTATTACTGTGTGTGTATTACTGTGTGTGTGTATTACTGTGTGTGTGTATTACTGTGTGTGTATTACTGCGTGTGTATTACTGTGTGTGTGTATTACTGCGTGTGTATTACTGCGTGTGTATTACTGTGTGTGTGTATTACTGTGTGTGTGTATTACTCTACTCTGTAAGTTAATTAGGAAACGTGTCACATGACCTCCTGACATGAGTCAAGATGTCACCTGTGAGGTCACCACAGACGGATGTATCCGGCCATTTTTCAAAATAAAACATCTTTCCGGCCTTTTTTTTTTTCATTCATTCTTTCTGTGCGACCCGGTACCAAGAGACCTACAGACCTACAGACCCACAGACCCACAGACCTACAGACCCACAGACCCACAGACCTACAGACCCACAGACCCACAGACCTACAGACCCACAGACCTACAGACCTACAGACCCACAGACCCACAGACCTACAGACCCACAGACCTACAGACCTACAGACCTACAGACCCACAGACCCACAGACCTACAGACCCACAGACCCACAGACCTACAGACCCACAGACCTACAGACCTACAGACCTACAGACCCACAGACCCACAGACCTACAGACCCACAGACCTACAGACCTACAGACCCACAGACCTACAGACCCACAGACCTACAGACCTACAGACCCACAGACCTACAGACCTACAGACCCACAGACCTACAGACCTACAGACCCACAGACCTACAGACCTACAGACCCACAGACCCACAGACCTACAGACCCACAGACCTACAGACCCACAGACCTACAGACCTACAGACCTACAGACCCACAGACCCACAGACCTACAGACCTACAGACCTACAGACCCACAGACCCACAGACCTACAGACCCACAAACCTACAGACCTACAGACCCACAGACCTACAGACCCACAGACCTACAGACCCACAGACCTACAGACCTACAGACCTACAGACCCACAGACCCACAGACCTACAGACCCACAGACCTACAGACCTACAGACCTACAGACCCACAGACCCACAGACCTACAGACCCACAGACCTACAGACCCACAGACCCACAGACCTACAGACCTACAGACCCACAGACCCACGGACCTACAGACCTACAGACCCACAGACCTACAGACCTACAGACCCACAGACCTACAGACCCACAGACCTACAGACCTACAGACCCACAGACCTACAGACCTACAGACCCACAGACCCACAGACCTACAGACCCACAGACCTACAGACCTACAGACCTACAGACCCACAGACCCACAGACCTACAGACCCACAGACCTACAGACCTACAGACCTACAGACCGGTACCAAGAGACCCACAGACCTACAGACCTACAGACCGGTACCAAGAGACCCACAGACCTACAGACCCACAGACCTACAGACCCACAGACCTACAGACCCACAGACCTACAGACCTACAGACCGGTACCAAGAGACCCACAGACCTACAGACCCACAGACCTACAGACCGGTACCAAGAGACCAACAGACTGGTACCGGTGGAATGAGCATACTTATAAACGTTACAACTCCTTCATCGTGTCATATTGCTTTTTGGAGAATTATGATGATAAGTTCATAGTAGATGCAAAAGTATACTCATGTACTATATATATATATATATATATATATATATATATATATATATATATATATATATATATATATACATATATTCCTTTATTAGTCCCGCAGTGGGGAAATTACAGGATTACAGCAGCATTGCTCACATAAAAGATACAAATCAAGTAATATAAATAAACAGTAAAGAAGAATATTAAATATACAGACTGAGTAAAAAAGTATATAAAGTACTTAAACGTATTGCACGTGTTGGATATTGCACCAGATGAATGATTAAAGTGTCAAAGTGTTCGTGGTCTACTGAGAGCTCAGCTGGTTGTGCAGCCTGACAGCAGCAGGAGGGAAGGACTGTGGTTCCTCTCCTCAGACACCGGGGGAATCAGCCGGTGACTGAGGAGCGTTTTACAGAAAGTATGACTTATGAGTACTTTATACACCACTGTGTGTGTTACTGTGTGTGTGTGTGTGTGTGTGTGTGTGTGTGTTACTGTGTGTGTGTTACTGTGTGTGTGTGTGTGTGTGTTACTGTGTGTGTGTGTATATTACTGTGTGTGTGTGTTACTGTGTGTGTGTATTACTGTGTGTATATTACTGTGTGTGTGTGTGTTACTGTGTGTATATTACTGTGTGTGTGTGTGTGTGTGTGTGTGTTACTGTGTGTGTATTACTGTGTGTATATTACTGTGTGTGTGCGTGTGTGTATAATGTGTGTGTGTATAATGTGTGTGTGTGTGTGTATTATGTGTGTGTGTATTACTGTGTGTATTATGTGTGTGTGTGTGTGTCTGTGTATTATGTGTGTGTGTGTGTGTGTGCGTGTGTGTCTGTGTATTATGTGTGTGTGTGTGTGTGTGTGTGTGTGTGTGTGTGTGTGTGTGTGTGTGTGTGTGTGTGTGTTTGTGTGTGTATAAAGAGCTCTGCAGAGTGGAAAATGATGGCTTGTGAAGAGGCTTGTTGTTGGACGTCAACAGGAAACACTAACAGCCTTAAGTGGCATTAAGGGTTTGTGTGTGTGTGTGTGTGTGTGTGTGTGTGTGTGTGTGTGTGTGTGTGTGTGTGTGTGTGTGTGTGTGAGAGTGTGTGTGTTGACGTTCAGTTCCCCATCATTTCCTTCAGTTATAGAAACGTTTAGTTCTCTGAGTTCATATAGGATTATTACCAACATTTCACTTCTAAATAAAAATGTTAAATAATCAAGAACCTTCTTTGGGTTCTCTAAGGAACAGACTATGTTCCACCGTGAGCCTCCAGAACAACTTCAGTTCCTCCTATCAGAGATTCTCCTGGTGTGTGGAACTCTACTGGAGAACCTCTAGAACACTCAGTGACCATTATACCCTCTAGAACTTCCTCTGTGACCACTAGAACCACTAGAACCTCTAAAACCTAATCAGTGACCACTAGAACCTCTAGAACCTCCCCACTGACCCCGAGAACCTGTAGAACCTCCTCACTGACCATTATACCCTCTAGAACTTCCTCTGTGACCCCTAGAACCTCTAGAACCTAATCAGTGACCCCTAGAACCTCTAGAACCTAATCAGTGACCACTAGAACCTCTAGAACTTATTAATCAGTGACCACTAGAACCTCTAGAACCTAATCAATGACCACTAGAACCCTAGAACCTCCTCACCCCCGGTGTCTGAGGGAGAGGAACCACAGTCCTTCCTTCCTGCTGCTGTCAGGCTGCACAACCAGCTGAGCTCTCAGTAGACCACGAACACTTTAACACTTTGACACTTTGATCACTTTAACCATTCACCTGGTGCAATATCCAACAACTGCAATACGTTTAAGTACTTTTATGTACTTTTTTATTCAGTCTGTATATTTAATATTCTTCTTTACTGTTTTTTTATTGTTTTCTATTACTGTTTATTTATGTTACTTGATTTTTATCTTTTATTCACACGCTGCTGTAATACTGTAATTTCCCCACTGCGGGACAAATGAAGGATTATCTTATTTTATCTTAGAACTTCTAGAACCGCCTCAGTTACCACTAGAACCTCTAGAACCTACTCAGTTACCTCTAGAACCTCCTCAGTTACCACTAGAACCTACTCAGTTACCTCTAGAACCTCCTCAGTTACCACTAGAACCTCCTCAGTTACCTCTAGAACCTCCTCAGTTACCACTAGAACCTCCTTAGTTACCACTAGAACCTCTAGAACCTACTAAGTTACCACTAGAACCTCCTCAGTTACCACTAGAACCTACTCAGTTACCACTAGAACCTCTAGAACCTCCTCAGTTACCACTAGAACCTCCTCAGTTACCACTAGAACCTACTCAGTTACCACTAGAACCTCCTCAGTTACCACTAGAACCTCTAGAACCTACTCAGTTACCTCTAGAACCTCCTCAGTTACCACTAGAACCTCTAGAACCTACTCAGTTACCACTAGAACCTCCTCAGTTACCACTAGAACCTCTAGAACCTACTCAGTTACCACTAGAACCTCCTCAGTTACGACTAGAACCTACTCAGTTACCACTAGAACCTCCTCAGTTACCACTAGAACCTACTCAGTTACCACTAGAACCTCTAGAACCTACTCAGTTACCACTAGAACCTCCTCAGTTACCACTAGAACCTCTAGAACCTCCTCAGTTACCACTAGAACCTCTAGAACCTACTCAGTTACCACTAGAACCTACTCAGTTACCACTAGAACCTCTAGAACCTACTCAGTTACCACTAGAACCTTTAGGGAATATTATCAGAAAACACTCCATAAACTTTCACTGTTATGCCGATGATACTCAACTATATCTGTCAATCAAGCCAGATGAAATCCACCAGGTCGCTAAACTTCAAGCGTGTCTTAAAGACATCAAGACCTGGATGACCTGCAACTTCCTGCTGCTGAACTCTGACAAGACTGAAGTTATTCTACTCGGCCCAGAACACCTCAGAAATCAACTATCTGACGATATGGTTTCTCTGGATGGCATCGCTCTGGCATCCACCACCACCGTAAGGAATCTCAGAGTTATTTTTGACCAGGACCTATCCTTTGGCTCCCACGTGAAACAGATCTCAAGGACTGCCTTTTTTCACCTACGGAACATCTCAAAGATCCGGCACATCCTGTCTCAAAGCGATGCAGAAACATTGATCCACGCATTTGTTACTTCAAGACTGGATTACTGTAACTCCGTATTATCAGGCTGCTCCGGAAAGTCCCTTGGGTCTCTCCAGCTGATCCAGAATGCTGCAGCTCGTGTACTAACAAGGACTCGGAAGAGAGATCACATTACTCCTGTACTAGCTGCTCTCCACTGGCTTCCTGTAAGATCGAGAATCATATTTAAAATCCTTCTCCTCACCTATAAAGCCTTAGCTGGTGATGCACCATCATATCTTAAAGAGCTTATAGTGCCATATTACCCCACCAGAGCGTTACGCTCACTGAATGCAGGGTTACTTGTGGTTCCCAGAGTCTTAAAAAGTAGGTTGGGGGCTAGAGGTTTCAGTTATCGGGCTCCTCTTCTGTGGAATCAGCTTCCACTTTCAGTCCGGGGGGCAGACACAGTCACCTCATTTAAGAGTAGACTTAAGACTTTCCTCTTTGATAGCGCTTATACTTAGGGCTGTTTCAGGCTTATAGTTAGGGCTGGCTCAGGTTTGCCTGGTCCAGCCCCTAGATATGTTGCTATAGGCCTAGACTGCTGGGGGACATCTTAGGATACACTGAGCTCCTCTTCTCTTCCTCTTTCACTTCTCTTCCTCTTTCACTCCTCCTCTCCTCGTCTTTCTCTCCATCTGG
>JBAMJR010000647.1:232500-245000 GCA_038501785.1 Myoxocephalus aenaeus | reverse complement strand
GATAGAGGTTGTGTAAGAGATAGAGGTTGTGATAGAGATAGAGGTCGTGATAGAGATAGAGGTTGTGTAAGAGATAGAGGTCGTGATAGAGATAGAGGTTGTGATAGAGATAGATAGAGGTTGTGACAGAGATAGAGGTTGTGACAGAGATAGAGGTTGTGTTAGAGATAGAGGTTGTGACAGAGATAGAGGTTGTGACAGAGATAGAGGTTGTGATAGAGATAGAGGTTGTGATAGAGATAGAGGTTGTGATAGAGATAGATGTTGTGACAGAGATAGAGGTTGTGATAGAGATTGAGGTTGTGATAGAGATAGAGGTTGTGATAGAGGTAGAGGTTGTGACAGAGGTAGAGGTTGTGATAGAGATAGAGGTTGTGTTAGAGCTAGAGGTTGTGATAGAGATAGAGGTTGTGATAGAGATAGAGGTTGTGTAAGAGATAGAGGTCGTGATATAGATAGAGGTTGTGATAGAGATAGAGGTTGTGATAGAGATAGAGGTTGTGATAGAGGTAGAGGTCGTGACAGAGATAGAGGTTGTGATAGAGATAGAGGTTGTGACAGAGATAGAGGTTGTGATAGAGATAGAGGTTGTGATAGAGGTAGAGGTCGTGACAGAGATAGAGGTTGTGATAGAGGTAGAGGTTGTGACAGAGGTAGAGGTTGTGATAGAGATAGAGGTTGTGTTAGAGCTAGAGGTTGTGATAGAGATAGAGGTTGTGTTAGAGCTAGAGGTTGTGATAGAGATAGAGGTTGTGATAGAGATAGAGGTTGTGACAGAGATAGAGGTTGTGATAGAGATAGAGGTTGTGACAGAGATAGAGGTTGTGACAGAGGTAGAGGTCGTGACAGAGATAGAGGTCGTGACAGAGATAGAGGTCGTGATAGAGATAGAGGTTGTGATAGAGATAGAGGTTGTGTAAGAGATAGAGGTTGTGATAGAGATAGAGGTCGTGATAGAGATATAGGTTGTGTAAGAGATAGAGGTTGTGATAGAGATAGAGGTTGTGACAGAGATAGAGGTTGTGACAGAGATAGAGGTTGTGATAGAGATAGAGGTTGTGATAGAGATAGAGGTTGTGACAGAGATAGAGGTTGTGATAGAGATAGAGGTTGTGATATAGATAGATGTTGTGACAGAGATAGAGGTTGTGATAGAGATAGAGGTTGTGATAGAGATAGAGGTTGTGATATAGATAGAGGTTGTGACAGAGATATAGGTTGTGATAGAGATAGAGGTTGTGATAGAGATAGAGGTTGTGATAGAGATAGAGGTTGTGACAGAGATAGAGGTTGTGACAGAGATAGAGGTTGTGATAGAGATAGAGGTTGTGATAGAGATAGAGGTTGTGATAGAGATAGAGGTTGTGACAGAGATAGAGGTTGTGATAGAGATAGAGGTTGTGACAGAGATAGAGGTTGTGATAGAGATAGAGGTTGTGACAGAGATAGAGGTTGTGATAGAGATAGAGGTTGTGATAGAGATAGAGGTTGTGATAGAGATAGAAGTCGTGACAGAGGTCGTGACATAATAATAATAATAATAATAATAATAATAATAATAATTTTAATTGATATAGCGCTTTTCCAGATGCTCAAAGACGCTTGACAGATACTAACAGAATTAAAACAAAAATATAGGAAGACAATGGAGCAGACAAAGCAAACAATCAAAGGAAAAAGAAAACTGAGAGGAACTGCAACGGAATTAGTCCGGTAGTGGAGGTTATGGGGGTTAACGGGTGCAGGGTAGGGAGCAGGAGGTAACAGGTGAAGGGTAGGGAGCAGGAGGTAACAGGTGAAGGGTAGGGAGCAGGAGTTAACAGGTGAAGGGTAGGGAGCAGGAGTTAACAGGTGAAGGGTAGGGAGCAGGAGGTAACAGGTGAAGGGTAGGGAGCAGGAGTTAGGAGGTGAAGGGTAGGGAGCAGGAGTTAACAGGTGAAGGGTAGGGAGCAGGAGTTAACAGGTGAAGGGTAGGGAGCAGGAGTTAACAGGTGAAGGGTAGGGAGCAGGAGGTAACAGGTGAAGGGTAGGGAGCAGGAGTTAACAGGTGAAGGGTAGGGAGCAGGAGTTAGGAGGTGAAGGGTAGGGAGCAGGAGGTAACAGGTGAAGGGTAGGGAGCAAGAGTTAACAGGTGAAGGGTAGGGAGCAGGAGTTAACAGGTGAAGGGTAGGGAGCAGGAGGTAACAGGTGAAGGGTAGGGAGCAGGAGTTAACAGGTGAAGGGTAGGGAGCAGGAGGTAACAGGTGAAGGGTAGGGAGCAAGAGTTAACAGGTGAAGGGTAGGGAGCAGGAGTTAACAGGTGAAGGGTAGGGAGCAGGAGTTAACAGTTGAAGGGTAGGGAGCAGGAGGTAACAGGTGAAGGGTAGGGAGCAGGAGTTAACAGTTGAAGGGTAGGGAGCAGGAGGTAACAGGTGAAGGGAGCAGGAGGTAACAGGTGAAGGGTAGGGAGCAGGAGTTAACAGTTGAAGGGTAGGGAGCAGGAGGTAACAGGTGAAGGGAGCAGGAGGTAACAGGTGAAGGGTAGGGAGCAGGAGTTAACAGTTGAAGGGTAGGGAGCAAGAGTTAACAGGTGAAGGGTAGGGAGCAGGAGGTAACAGGTGAAGGGTAGGGAGCAGGAGTTAACAGTTGAAGGGTAGGGAGCAGGAGGTAACAGGTGAAGGGTAGGGAGCAGGAGTTAACAGTTGAAGGGTAGGGAGCAGGAGGTAACAGGTGAAGGGAGCAGGAGGTAACAGGTGAAGGGTAGGGAGCAGGAGTTAACAGTTGAAGGGTAGGGAGCAGGAGGTAACAGGTGAAGGGAGCAGGAGGGTAACAGGTGAAGGGTAGGGAGCAGGAGTTAACAGGTGAAGGGTAGGGAGCAGGAGGTAACAGGTGAAGGGAGCAGGAGGTAACAGGTGAAGGGTAGGGAGCAGGAGTTAACAGTTGAAGGGTAGGGAGCAGGAGGTAACAGGTGAAGGGAGCAGGAGGTAACAGGTGAAGGGTAGGGAGCAGGAGTTAACAGGTGAAGGGTAGGGAGCAGGAGGTAACAGGTGAAGGGTAGGGAGCAGGAGTTAACAGGTGAAGGGTAGGGAGCAGGAGGTAACAGGTGAAGGGAGCAGGAGGTAACAGGTGAAGGGAGCAGGAGGTAACAGGTGAAGGGTAGGGAGCAGGAGGTAACAGGTGAAGGGTAGGGAGCAGGAGGTAACAGGTGAAGGGAGCAGGAGGTAACAGGTGAAGGGTAGGGAGCAGGAGTTAACAGGTGAAGGGTAGGGAGCAGGAGGTAACAGGTGAAGGGAAGGGAGCAGGAGGTAACAGGTGAAGGGAAGGGAGCAGGAGGTAACAGGTGAAGGGTAGGGAGCAGGAGGTAACAGGTGAAGGGAGCAGGAGGTAACAGGTGAAGGGTAGGGAGCAGGAGTTAACAGGTGAAGGGTAGGGAGCAGGAGGTAACAGGTGAAGGGTAGGGAGCAGGAGTTAACAGGTGAAGGGTAGGGAGCAGGAGGTAACAGGTGAAGGGTAGGGAGCAGGAGGTAACAGGTGAAGGGTAGGGAGCAGGAGGTAACAGGTGAAGGGAGCAGGAGGTAACAGGTGAAGGGTAGGGAGCAGGAGTTAACAGGTGAAGGGTAGGGAGCAGGAGGTAACAGGTGAAGGGAAGGGAGCAGGAGGTAACAGGTGAAGGGAAGGGAGCAGGAGGTAACAGGTGAAGGGTAGGGAGCAGGAGGTAACAGGTGAAGGGAGCAGGAGGTAACAGGTGAAGGGTAGGGAGCAGGAGTTAACAGGTGAAGGGTAGGGAGCAGGAGGTAACAGGTGAAGGGTAGGGAGCAGGAGGTAACAGGTGAAGGGAGCAGGAGTCAACAGGTGAAGGCGAGTTTGAATAGGTGTGTTTTGAGGGCTTGCTTCATCGTTCATCTCTCACAGGTTCCTCCTCAGAACAGGAAGCTGTCATCATGTCATGTGACCTTCGATTCCAGATCTGTTATCAAAATATCAGCTAATTCTTGTTGTTGTTCATTAAAAGATGAACAACCTGCAGCCTTCCTCCTCCTCCTCCTCCTCCTCCTCCTCCTCCTCCTCCTCCTCCTCCTCCTCCAACATCACTACAGCAGGTACTAAATACAAGCTGCTCTTTGTGCTGCTATATAGACTCTGTGTGTGTGTGTGTGTGTGTGTGTGTGTGTGTGTGTGTGTGTGTGTGTGTGTGTGTGTGTGTGTGTCTGTGTGTGTGTGTGTGTGTGTGTGTGTGTGTGTGTGTCGTGGTGCGTTCAGGGTCTAGAAATGTGTCCATCTGTCTCACAGCTGTGCCCTCAGAGGGAGGGGTGTGTGTTAGTGTTCACTAATGAGTGTGTATTGTGTCGGCGTCCATTAGGAGTCACGGTGTGTCAGCTGATCAGCTCCAACATGTGTCCCCGTCACGGTGTGTGTGTGTGTGTGTGTGTCATGGGGTCACCTCATGAACTAACAACCTAATGAGCCATTCTGTGTTCTCTCTTCATCTCTTGTGGGCATCGATCCCACGACATCATGCTAAGCTAGCACGCTACATGAGAGCTCAGTCCTTCATTTGAGAATTTAGAGAACTCACCTGAAGGACTGAGAACCTTTTTCACACACACACACACACACACACACACACACACACACACACACACACACACACACACACACACACACACACCCACACACACACACACACACACACACACACACACACACACACACACACACACACACACACACACACACCTGAGCTCTTTGTGTTGTCGTCTCTTTTGTCTTCATGAAAAGACCCTGAACACAAACATCTTGTGTTCTTCATCTGAATAAAAACAATCACAGCTGCTGTCAACATTCACCTCCTCTTCCTCTCTCTCTCTCCTCTCTCTCCCTCCTCTTCCTCTCTCTCTCTCCTCTCTCTCCCTCCTCTTCCTCTCTCTCTCTCCTCTCTCTCCCTCTTCTTCCTCTCTCATCTCCTCTCTCTCCTCTCTCCTCTCCTCCTCTTTCCTCTTCTCCTCCTCTCTCTCCTCTCTCTCTCTCCTCTCTCCTCTCCTCCTCTTTCCTCTCCTCCTCTTTCCTCTTCTCCTCTTTCCTCTTCTCCTCCTCTCTCCTCCTCCTCTCTCTCATCTCCTCTCTCTCCTCTCTCCTCTCCTCCTCTTTCCTCTCCTCTCTCCTCTCCTTTCTCTCTCCTCTTTCCTCTCCTCCTCTTTCCTCTCCTCCTCTTTCCTCTTCTCCTCTTTCCTCTTCTCCTCCTCTCTCTCCTCTCTCTCCTCTCTCCTCTCCTCCTCTTTCCTCTCCTCTCCTCTCCTTTCTCTCTCCTCTCTCTCCTCTCCTCCTCTTTCCTCTTCTCCTCCTCTCTCTCCTCTCTCTCTCTCTCCTCTCTCCTCTCTCTCCTCTCTCCTCTCCTCCTCTTTCCCCTCCTCTCCTCTCTTCTCCCCTCCCCCCTCCTCTCAGCAGTCTGTTAATTGCAGGTTAGTGTTAGGAGGTGGAGGGAGCGCTGGATTCGCGGTGCGGGGCGTCCAGGAGGAGTCAACCCTGTCATTTAGCTCTCTGGCTCTGGGCTCAAACCGGCGGGGAAGCTGAAGATTTTCCCAGCATGCCGTGGGCCAGAGTGGACCGAGCCTCGCCGCACACACACACACACACACACACACACACACACACACACACACACACACACACACACACACACACACACACACACACACACACACACACAGTGAGCTTTAATGACAGCTGCCTTTTAATGCTGCTCTAATGTGTGTGTGTGTATAATGATGGTGAGTGATGATAGGTGAATGAATTCTTTGTGCAGGTTGACAGCGCTGCGTTTTACAGGAAACACTCAGAACCAGTGAACCTCTCGTTCTCTCCACGCTGGTCCTTAAACGCCTCTTAATGTGCAGCGGGACGCTTCTCCTGTCTACCTGTTCACCTGTCTACCCATAGAAGAAATAGAAATTATCCTTTATTAATCCCCTTGGGGAAATTCTTCTCTGCATTTGACCATCCTTGGTTGGGGAGCAGTGGGCTGCTCTGTGGGGCGCCCGGGGAGCAGCTAGGGGTTCAGTGTCTTGCTCAGGGACATGAGACACGTGAACACCTTCTACCCGTCTACCATCTACCGTCTACCGTCTACCATCTACCTTCTACCATCTACCTTCTACCATCTACCTTCTACCATCAACCTTCAACCTTCTACCCGTCTAACATCTACCGTCTACCATCTACCTTCTACCATCAACCTTCAACCTTCTACCCGTCTAACATCTACCTTCTACCATCTACCTTCTACCTTCTACCTTCTACCATCTACCTTCAACCTTCAACCTTCTACCCATCTAACATTTACCTTCTACCATCTACCTTCTACCATCTACCTTCTACCATCTACCTTCTACCTTCTACCATCTACCGTCTACCATCTACCTTCAACCTTCAACCTTCTACCCGTCTACCATCTACCTTCTACCATCTACCGTCTACCATCTACCTTCTACCATCTACCTTCTACCATCTACCTTCTACCATCTACCGTCTACCATCTACCTTCAACCTTCAACCTTCTACCCGTCTACCATCTACCTTCAACCTTCAACCTTCAACCTTCTACCCGTCTACCATCTACCGTCTATCATCTACCGTCTACCATCTACCTTCTACCATCTAACGTCTACCATCTACCTTCAACCTTCAACCTTCTACCCGTCTACCATCTACCTTCAACCTTCTACCCGTCTACCATCTACCTTCAACCTTCAACCTTCTACCCGTCTACCATCTACCTTCAACCTTCTACCCGTCTACCCGTCTACCATCTACCTTCTACCATCTACCGTCTACCATCTACCTTCTACCATCTACCTTCTACCATCTACCGTCTACCATCTACCTTCAACCTTCAACCTTCAACCTTCAACCTTCTACCCGTCTACCATCTATCATCTACCTTCTACCATCTACCTTCTACCATCTACCATCTACCTTCTACCTTCTACCTTCTACCCGTCTACCATCTACCTTCAACCTTCAACCTTCTACCCGTCTACCATCTACCGTCTACCTTCTACCCGTCTAACATTTACCTTCTACCGTCTACCTTCTACCCGTCTACCATCTACCTTCAACCTTCAACCTTCTACCCGTCTAACATTTACCTTCTACCTTCTACCCGTCTACCATCTACCTTCAACCTTCAACCTTCTACCCGTCTAACATTTACCTTCTACCTTCTACCCGTCTACCTTCTATCTTCTACCCGTCTACCTTCTACCGTCTATCTTCTACCCGTCTACCTTCTACCGTCTACCTTCTACCCGTCTACCTTCTACCTTCTATCTTCTACCCGTCTACCTTCTACCTTCTATCTTCTACCTGTCTACCATCTACCCGTCTACCATCTACCTTCAACCTTCTACCCGTCTACCTTCTACCCGTCTACCCTATTACCTGTCTAACCGTCTACCTTCTATTAATCTACCCGTCTACCTTCTCCGTGTCTACCCGTCTACCTTCTACCTGTTTACCCATCTACCTTCTACCATCTACCTTCTACCTTCTGGCTGTCTACCCGTCTCCCGTCTACCTTCTACCTGTTTACCCATTTACCCGTCTACCCTTCTACCTTCTACCTGTCAACCCATCTACCTGTCTACCCTTCTACCCGTCTACCCATCTACCTTCTACCATCTACCTTCTACCGGTCTACTGTCTACCTTCTACCGGTTTACCCGTCTACCTTCTCCGTGTCTACCCGTCTACCTTCTACTAGTCTACCCGTCTACCTTCTCCGCGTCTACCCGTCTACCTTCTACCATCTACCATCTACCTTCTACCTTCTACCTTCTACCCGTCTACCATCTACCTTCAACCTTCAACCTTCTACCCGTCTACCATCTACCGTCTACCTTCTACCCGTCTAACATTTACCTTCTACCGTCTACCTTCTACCCGTCTACCATCTACCTTCAACCTTCAACCTTCTACCCGTCTAACATTTACCTTCTACCTTCTACCCGTCTACCTTCTATCTTCTACCCGTCTACCTTCTACCGTCTATCTTCTACCCGTCTACCTTCTACCGTCTACCTTCTACCCGTCTACCTTCTACCTTCTATCTTCTACCCGTCTACCTTCTACCTTCTATCTTCTACCTGTCTACCATCTACCCGTCTACCATCTACCTTCAACCTTCTACCCGTCTACCTTCTACCCGTCTACCTTTTACCCGTCTACCCTATTACCTGTCTAACCGTCTACCTTCTACTAATCTACCCGTCTACCTTCTCCGTGTCTACCCGTCTACCTTCTACCTGTTTACCCATCTACCTTCTACCATCTACCTTCTACCTTCTGGCTGTCTACCCGTCTCCCGTCTACCTTCTACCTGTTTACCCATTTACCCGTCTACCCTTCTACCTTCTACCTGTCAACCCATCTACCTGTCTACCCTTCTACCCGTCTACCCATCTACCTTCTACCATCTACCTTCTACCGGTCTACTGTCTACCTTCTACCGGTTTACCCGTCTACCTTCTCCGTGTCTACCCGTCTACCTTCTACTAGTCTACCCGTCTACCTTCTCCGCGTCTACCCGTCTACCTTCTACCTGTTTACCCATTTACCCGTCTACCCTTCTACCTTCTACCTGTCAACCCATCTACCTGTCTACCCTTCTACCCGTCTACCCATCTACCTTCTACCATCTACCTTCTACCGGTCTACTGTCTACCTTCTACCGGTCTACTGTCTACCTTCTACCCACTTCCACTTATACCCGTCTAGCCTTCTACCCATCTACCATCTACCCTTCTATCCATCTATCCATCTCCCCTTCTACCTTCTACCGTCTACTGTCTACCCTTCTACCTTCTACCTTCTACCTTTACCGTCTACTGTCTACCCTTCTACCTTCTACCTTCTACCTTTACCGTCTACTGTCTACCCTTCTACCTTCTACCTTTACCGTCTACTGTCTACCCTTCTACCTTCTACCTTTACCGTCTACTGTCTACCCTTCTACCTTCTACCTTCTACTGTCTACCCTTCTACCTTCTACCTTCTACCTTTACCGTCTACTGTCTACCCTTCTACCTTCTACCTTTACCGTCTACTGTCTACCCTTCTACCTTTTACCTTCTACCTTTACCGTCTACTGTCTACCCTTCTACCTTCTACCTTCTACTGTCTACCCTTCTACCTTCTACCTTCTACCTTTACCGTCTACTGTCTACCCTTCTACCTTCTACCTTCTACCTTCTACTGTCTATCCTTCTACCTTCTACCTTTACCGTCTACTGTCTACCCTTCTACCTTCTACCTTCTACCTTCTACCTTTACCGTCTACTGTCTACCCTTCTACCGTCTACCTTTACTGTCTACCCATCTACCTTCTACCTTCTACCTTTACCATCTACTGTCTACCCTTCTACCTTCTACTGTCTACCCTTCTACCGTCTACCTTTACCGTCTACTGTCTACCCATCTACCTTCTACCTTCTACCTTTACCATCTACTGTCTACCCTTCTACCTTCTACCTTCTACTGTCTACCCTTCTACCTTCTACCTTTACCATCTACTGTCTACCCTTCTACCTTCTACTGTCTACCCTTCTACCGTCTACCTTTACCGTCTACTGTCTACCCTTCTACCTTCTACCTTCTACCTTTACCGTCTACTGTCTACCCTTCTACCTTCTACCTTCTACTGTCTACCCTTCTACCCGTCTACCCGTTGGGTTCGTTGTGTTTTGTTTACATCCTTAATTACTTGTGAACGACTGTTGGTCCAAATCTCCACAAAGTGGTTCAGAGATTCATGTGTTCATCTGATATAACGACATGATGACCAGCTGAAAGGAATCCTGGGAAATAAATCGCATACATAACAAACAACAAAGTCTCAGTGTGTGTGTGTGAGTGTGTGTGTGTGTGTGTGTGTGTGTGTGTGTGTGTGTGTGTGTGTGTGTGTGTGTGTGTGTCTGTGTATGTGTGTGTGTGTGTGTGTGTGTGTGTGTGTGTGTGTGTGTATGTGTGTGTGTGTGTGTGTGACCCTCAGACAGGATAATGGCAGGAAATCATTGGTGACACTGATGAGTCAACCTGCCGCCATTATACACTCAGAGTGTGCGTGTGAGTGTGTGTGCACACGTGTGTGTGTGTGTGTGTGTCTATTATCTGTCAACCAACAACATCCATCTTCAGTCTCCTTGTTTCCTCTCCTCCCTTGTCTCCTCACTCTCCTCCTCACTGACTCTCTGACTGACAGACTGACATTATAAAGCAGTTAGACACTCAGTGGGTAGAAACTAGAGCAATTACACACACACACACACACACACACACACACACACACACACACACACACACACACACACACACACACACACACACACACACACACACACACCTATCAGCAGACAGGTATCAGAATAAAAGCTCCGACCGAGAATAAACGATAGAGAGAGGCATCAGAGTAATGTAGTGTAAAGAGAGAGAGGGAGGGATGTAAGAAAGGAAGTGAAGAAGGAAAAGAAGCAGAAGAGGAAAGACAGACGGAGGAAAGGAAGGAGGTGAGGAAGGACAAGAAAGAGGAGGAAGTAAAGACTGAGGAAGGAGAGAGGGGACATAGGAGAGAGGGAACATAGGAGAGAGGGAACATAGGAGAGAGGAGACATATGAGAGAGGAGACATAGGAGAGAGGGGACATAGGAGAGAGGGGACATAGGAGAGAGGAGACATAGGAGAGAGGAGACATAGGAGAGAGGGGACATAGGAGAGAGGAGACATAGGAGAGAGGGGACATAGGAGAGAGGGAACATAGGAGAGAGGAGACATAGGAGAGAGGAGACATAGGAGAGAGGGGACATATGAGAGAGGGGACATAGGAAAGAGGAGACATAGGAGAGAGGGAACATAGGAGAGAGGGAACATAGGAGAGAGGAGACATAGGAGAGAGGAGACATAGGAGAGAGGGGACATAGGAGAGAGGAGACATAGGAGAGAGGAGACATAGGAGAGAGGAGACATAGGAGAGAGGGGACATAGGAGAGAGGAGACATAGGAGAGAGGAGACATAGGAGAGAGGGGACATAGGAGAGAGGAGACATAGGAGAGAGGAGACATAGGAGAGAGGGGACATAGGAGAGAGGAGACATAGGAGAGAGGAGACATAGGAGAGAGGGGACATAGGAGAGAGGGGACATAGGAGAGAGGAGACATAGGAGAGAGGAGACATAGGAGAGAGGGGACATAGGAGAGAGGAGACATAGGAGAGAGGAGACATAGGAGAGAGGGGACATAGGAGAGAGGAGACATAGGAGAGAGGAGACATAGGAGAGAGGAGACATAGGAGAGAGGGGACATAGGAGAGAGGAGACATAGGAGAGAGGAGACATAGGAGAGAGGGGACATAGGAGAGAGGAGACATAGGAGAGAGGAGACATAGGAGAGAGGAGACATAGGAGAGAGGAGACATAGGAGAGAGGAGACATAGGAGAGAGGAGACATAGGAGAGAGGAGACATAGGAGAGAGGAGACATAGGAGAGAGGGTCTCTGCTCGTCATAACTGATCTTGAATCAGCTGAAAGCTGAAAGAAGCTTTTAAATGAAACAAAGATGAAGAAGTTCATCACAGGTTTGATTCCAGCAACAGTTTGTCCTCCATTAGAGCAGAGTGACTCTGAAGGACGTGTGTGTGTGTGAGTGTGTGTGAGTGTGTGTGTGTGTGTGTGTGTGTGTGTGTGTGTGTGTGTGTGTGTGTGTGTGTGTGTGTGTGTGTGTGTGTGTGTGTGTGTGTGTGTGTGTGTGTGTGTGTGTGTGTGTCACAAGGCCGTCTCCTTGTGTTTAATTGTCCTCATAATGACTTCCTCGTGATTGAGCGCTTCATTTAGGAACAAACTAACAAGCTGCTGATACTTTCAGGATATATCCTCTACTATATATACTATATATACACTGCTATATATACTATATATACACTGCTATATATACTATATATACACTACTATATATACTATATATACACTACTATATATACTATATATACACTACTATATATACTATATATACACTACTATATATACTATATATACACTACTATATATACTATATATACACTACTATATATACTATATATTAGTGCTGTCAAACGATTAAAATATTTAATCGCGATTAATCGCAATTTTTTCTTCTTCTTCATTTTAATGCTCTTATCAACATGAAAAAGTGGATTGGCTTGCTGTAAACAAGGGTTTACAAAATACAATTATAAAGTGCACATTTCAGGTATACAAGGGCTAGAGAGAGAGAGAGAGAGAGAGAGAGAGAGAGAGAGAGAGAGAGAGAGAGAGAGAGAGAGATGTGAACATAGCATCAGGCTCCTGAAGGTAACTCGTAGGTCCTGTTGTTGGATGCGATGCGTATTCTATCAGCTAGACCCTCGTCCTCCACAACGCTAACAGGCTACACGCAGTAGCACCATGTAGCTGTGGCTGCAATAAGTCTGTTGTTGTTGTGGTGTCCATGTGTTTCT
>JBAMJR010000647.1:220000-227500 GCA_038501785.1 Myoxocephalus aenaeus | reverse complement strand
AATAATAAACCTTAAATCACAACATGATGAAACATCAGAGATTATAATTAAAGTTCATTAATTAAACATATGTATTATTAATGTTGTCGTTATTGTGATAAATATCCTTATTGTTTGCTATTATTGTTGGTGGCATGATAAAGATAATAATAATAATAATAATAATAATAATAATAATAATAATACTTTATTATCATTGTTGTTTATCTTAGAATTTTATGATGGTGTTCGTTTCCTCGTCTTCTTTGCAGACTCTTTGTATATTAGATATATATTTATATATATATGTAAATATACATATAAATATACATATAAATATATATATCATATATAGTTTAAATATAAATACACATATATACAATGCATTTATGAATATATACATCATATATAGTGTATATACATATATATAATTTAAAAACATATATACATATATCATATATGCTGTAAATATAAATACATATATATATATATTATATATCATGTAAATATAAATACATATATATTTTATATCATGTAAATATGAATTCATATATATCATGTAAATATAA
Organism: Myoxocephalus aenaeus; assembly: GCA_038501785.1. Lineage (NCBI taxonomy): Eukaryota > Metazoa > Chordata > Actinopteri > Perciformes > Cottidae > Myoxocephalus > Myoxocephalus aenaeus. The sequence goes on along the minus strand of JBAMJR010000647.1, from coordinate 226,952 downwards.
ATACTTATATATATATATATATATATATTATATATAGTGTACCTATAAATACATGTATATCATTACTAGTTTAAATATAAATACATATGTATAATGTAAATATATAAATGCATATATAAATGTATAATTTATATTGTAAGTATACATCCATATATATTATACGTAGTGCAAATATAAATATATATGAAACTCAGCCGCTCTTCACAGACTGATAACTACATGTGACTAAAAGAAAAGAAAACAATATGAACATAGAAACATGAATATAAATATGTTTTTCAATGATAATGTTTTTTAGAGACTCCAGTTTCCAATATTTCATTTTTCAGTGCAGATTGAATTCTTCAATAGAAAAACTAGAGAGGAGCGTTTAATGATGAAGATGAAGAACTGGAGCGCCATCTAGTGACGAAGACTGTAAACATCTGATTTATATCATTTATATATATTTATTCATCTGATTTATAACATATATATATGTTATAATATATATATATATATATATATATATATATATATATATATATATTATAACATATATATATATATATATGTTATAATATATATATATATATATATATATATATATATATATATATATATATATATATATATTATAACATATATATATATATATATATATATATATATATATATATATATATATATATATATATATATATATATATATATTATAACATATATATATATTTGTGTCTAGACCCAAAGCCAGAGGACGGAGGTCTCTGAGGACGTTTGAGGAACGAGAGACTTAAAGTGAAAACATTCTGACTGACGGACAAAAGAGACGAATGAAAAGATTCAATATTCACTCAGAGCAGAGAGGTCACACACACACACACACACACACACACACACACACACACACACACACACACACACACACACACACACACACACACACACACACACACACACACACACACACACACACACACACACACACACACACAGTGACCAGTGCATTTCGTCCAGGTCCTCTAATAACCTGCAGCCAAGGGCAGCACCTGAACACCACTCTCTCTCTCTCTCTCTCTCTCACACACACACACACACACACACACACACACACACACACACACACACACACACACACACACACACACACACACACACACACACACACACACACACACACACACACACACTGCAATTATGAGTTATTGATTTCTCCACAGAGCAGGAACTGTAACTGTCTTCTTTGTGTGTGTGTGTGTGTGTGTGTGTGTGTGTGTGTGTGTGTGTGTGTGTGTGTGTGTGTGTGTGTGTTGTGTGTGTGTTCAAAGTTAGTTTTATTTGTCACTTCTTCCATTAGTGTAAACATACAGAAGACTTGAAATTGTGTTTCTCTTCTGTCTGACAAAGTGAGTAGTGCAAAACGGTGCAAAACGGTTTAAAAAATAGAACAATATATAGAACACATAAACAACATATAAACAACATAAATAAACAACATAAATTAAACAACATAAATTAGGATTAGCAGCAGAGGACATGAGTCTATATGTGGGAGTGGTGAGGTAGAGAGTTCAGCTTCCTGACAGTCTGGTGGTGGAGCTGGTTGACAGCCTGGTGGTGGAGCTGGTTGACAGTCTGGTGGTGGAGCTGGTTGACAGCCTGGTGGTGGAGCTGGTTGACAGTCTGGTGGTGAAGCTGGTTGACAGCCTGGTGGTGGAGCTGGTTGACAGTCTGGTGGTGGAGCTGGTTGACAGTCTGGTGGTGAAGCTGGTTGACAGTCTGGTGGTGGAGCTGGTTGACAGTCTGGTGGTGGAGCTGGTTGACAGTCTGGTGGTGAAGCTGGTTGACAGTCTAGTGGTGGAGCTGGTTGACAGCCTGGTGGTGGAGCTGGTTGACAGCCTAGTGGTGAAGCTGGTTGACAGCCTGGTGGTGGAGCTGGTTGACAGTCTGGTGGTGGAGCTGGTTGACAGTCTGGTGGTGAAGCTGGTTGACAGTCTGGTGGTGGAGCTGGTTGACAGTCTGGTGGTGAAGCTGGTTGACAGTCTGGTGGTGGAGCTGGTTGACAGCCTGGTGGTGAAGCTGGTTGACAGTCTAGTGGTGAAGCTGGTTGACAGCCTGGTGGTGGAGCTGGTTGACAGTCTGGTGGTGGAGCTGGTTGACAGTCTAGTGGTGAAGCTGGTTGACAGTCTGGTGGTGGAGCTGGTTGACAGCCTGGTGGTGGAGCTGGTTGACAGTCTGGTGGTGGAGCTGGTTGACAGTCTGGTGGTGGAGCTGGTTGACAGCCTGGTGGTGGAGCTGGTTGACAGCCTAGTGGTGAAGCTGGTTGACAGTCTGGTGGTGGAGCTGGTTGACAGCCTGGTGGTGGAGCTGGTTGACAGTCTAGTGGTGGAGCTGGTTGACAGTCTGGTGGTGGAGCTGGTTGACAGCCTGGTGGTGGAGCTGGTTGACAGTCTGGTGGTGGAGCTGGTTGACAGCCTGGTGGTGGAGCTGGTTGACAGCCTAGTGGTGAAGCTGGTTGACAGTCTGGTGGTGGAGCTGGTTGACAGCCTGGTGGTGGAGCTGGTTGACAGTCTGGTGGTGGAGCTGGTTGACAGTCTGGTGGTGAAGCTGGTTGACAGTCTGGTGGTGGAGCTGGTTGACAGTCTGGTGGTGAAGCTGGTTGACAGTCTAGTGGTGGAGCTGGTTGACAGCCTAGTGGTGAAGCTGGTTGACAGCCTGGTGGTGGAGCTGGTTGACAGTCTGGTGGTGGAGCTGGTTGACAGTCTGGTGGTGAAGCTGGTTGACAGTCTGGTGGTGGAGCTGGTTGACAGTCTGGTGGTGGAGCTGGTTGACAGCCTGGTGGTGGAGCTGGTTGACAGCCTGGTGGTGGAGCTGGTTGACAGTCTGGTGGTGGAGCTGGTTGACAGTCTGGTGGTGGAGCTGGTTGACAGTCTGGTGGTGGAGCTGGTTGACAGCCTGGTGGTGGAGCTGGTTGACAGTCTGGTGGTGGAGCTGGTTGACAGTCTGGTGGTGGAGCTGGTTGACAGTCTGGTGGTGGAGCTGGTTGACAGTCTGGTGGTGAAGCTGGTTGACAGCCTGGTGGTGGAGCTGGTTGACAGCCTGGTGGTGGAGCTGGTTGACAGTCTGGTGGTGGAGCTGGTTGACAGTCTGGTGGTGGAGCTGGTTGACAGTCTGGTGGTGGAGCTGGTTGACAGTCTGGTGGTGAAGCTGGTTGACAGCCTGGTGGTGGAGCTGGTTGACAGCCTGGTGGTGGAGCTGGTTGACAGCCTGGTGGTGGAGCTGGTTGACAGTCTGGTGGTGGAGCTGGTTGACAGTCTGGTGGCGGAGCTGGTTGACAGTCTGGTGGTGGAGCTGGTTGACAGTCTGGTGGTGGAGCTGGTTGACAGTCTGGTGGTGAAGCTGGTTGACAGCCTGGTGGTGGAGCTGGTTGACAGTCTGGTGGTGAAGCTGGTTGACAGTCTGGTGGTGGAGCTGGTTGACAGTCTGGTGGTGGAGCTGGTTGACAGTCTGGTGGTGGAGCTGGTTGACAGTCTGGTGGTGGAGCTGGTTGACAGTCTGGTGGTGAAGCTGGTTGACAGTCTGGTGGTGGAGCTGGTTGACAGTCTGGTGGTGGAGCTGGTTGACAGCCTGGTGGTGGAGCTGGTTGACAGCCTGGTGGTGGAGCTGGTTGACAGCCTGGTGGTGGAGCTGGTTGACAGCCTGGTGGTGGAGCTGGTTGACAGCCTGGTGGTGGAGCTGGTTGACAGTCTGGTGGTGGAGCTGGTTGACAGCCTAGTGGTGAAGCTGGTTGACAGCCTGGTGGTGGAGCTGGTTGACACAGCAACAGGATCAGTTTGGGGTTAAGTGTCTTGCTCAAGGGCACATCGACGTGGACTAGCGGAGCCGGGGCTCGAACCACCGAAATGAGTCAGGTGTGTCTCTGACGTCATCTGAGTTTGGAAGTCGTGTGTCCTGCACCATCTGTACGGAGATGAGCTGTGATACGCAACGTTTTACTCGGGGAATGATGCAGCAAATACAGACGCAGCTCAGCAGTAACAGCATCCCACACAGGACGATTAACCTGACATGCCACCCGCCTCCTGAGAGCCAAGACCACCAGTCCCACCCTGGACTGATGTCCTGCACGTGTCTTCGTGTCAGCCAAAACGTTGCTGTGTTTAGTTGCTGTGACAGAGCCCCCCCTGTGCTGCTGGAAAGTGTTGCGGGTGAGAGGGAAGCCTGGGTCGGCCTGCTGAACCTGCTGCCACCGCGACCCGACCCCGGATAAGAGGCTGATAATGGATGGATGGATGGATGGATTAATGTTCACTCTCTCCACCGCTCCTCCACTGGCAGGATGGTATGCACAGTGTCAATACCCATGTATGCACTTCATTCTGTGATGGCCTGGTTAACAAAGTGTGAACCATTGTCACTGGACATATTAGTTGGGATTCCCCAGCGAGGAATGATTTCTGAAATCCGTGCCTTTGCTACAGTGGCCACTGTCTGTTTGCTGGACGGGAAAACTTCAACCCATCTGGACCACATTTCTACCATCAGTAGACAGTGTTTCTTACCCTCCGATGGGGAGAGTTCCACAAAATCCATCATTACATGTTCAAAGGGCCTTGTAGGTGGTGGAAGTGCAGCTTGATGCTGGCACTGGGCGACCTACATCGTGTGTTGCACATGTTATGCATGCTTGACAAAATGTCTGTGCGTAAGCTGCAAAGCCCTTTGTGAACCACGTTACATCCATAATACTCAACATACCTCCTTTTCACACGTGGTCTAACCCATGAGTCAATTTCGCATAATGTGGGAACAAATGTTTAGGCAAACAAAGGTTACCGTTTGGACCACACCAGGTACCGTCAGTGAGTGTGGAGTTGGAGGAGGACCAGAGGCGTGTCTCCACATTGCGAAGCAAGAGCAGACCTTTCATTTTCTTTTTTGGGGCGTTCCGAGATCCTGCGATCTCATTGGTCCTCAGACTCTTCTGAAAGCGCGTCCTACGGCACATAGCTGGTCATTTTGATATGCAGTTTGGCATGGTGTGTGCAAGGATCAGGTCAAAGTAGGTAATTTTTCATTTTCTGAACCAAAAAGCACGGTTTCCGGACTGAATATGCTTCCTAACATGTCAATGCTTGTGTTTATTGTGATTATTATGAGCTCCTCAATGGTGGAATGAGCTCCTCAATGGTGCAATGAGCTCCTCATTGACAACAAGACAGGAGAAAGTTTCTACGTCTTCCGCCGTGAACTAAAAACACATCTCTTTCGCCTATACCTTGACTAAAAATAATAATAAAAAGCAAAAAATGTCTCTTACTAATAGTACTTTGTAGTTTGACTTCCCGAAGGAAATTGTACTTTCTTACTGATTCTTGATGTTCTGAGTTTGTCCTCATGGTTGAATCACATATTGTCACTTTGGATAAAAGCGTCAGATAAATGAACTGTAATCTAAAACTCATTTAACACATAACTTTGATCACAAGATGAACGTTGATAAAGAAAGCAGTCGTCTTCCCATGGGACGATAATTGACCTGAAACATGAAGTGAGTCACATCTTGATTTTTAAAGTTCCCGGAACAACATGAACATGACTCCATACATTAATACCATGAGTCATACAAATGTAGATCCAGAGGAGCGAACAGCCTGGTGATGACCTTCAGCTCATGACGTCTGGGTCACTCTGTCCTGCTGCTCATCAGGAAGTAAGAGACAGCAGCTGATGACGCTGATCTGTAGTTCATTGATGTTAGATGACGCCATCTGGTGGACAGGTGGTAGAAGTACACCATCTGATGTGTGATGTCTCTCACACTGACTGGGTGTTGGCCTCAGATAAAATATCATCTGGACCACAAACATATGTATAAATATGTGGATAGCACTGGAGTGATGTGCAGAGCATCAGAGTTAATTCAACATTTATTTCCTGCAGGAGAGGAATCAGGATATGACATCATTTAAAGGCCCAAAACACAACAGTTATGTCTCAGCACTGTAATCACATGCAACCATGAGAGGAACCAGCAGAGCATCAAAACATCAGGTTATAAATCACATCAGAGTGAACAACAGCATCTACCCTCAGCTTGTAGGTCTGTTGTTCATATTCACATCCTCTACTGTCAGCCCATCACCAGAGAAGAGCTCTGGCTTCAGGACACTAAGCAGACGTCATCAGAGAAGCTCTCTGGCTTCAGGACACTAAGCAGACGTCATCAGAGAAGCTCTCTGGCTTCAGGACACTAAGCAGACGCCATCAGAGAAGCTCTCTGGCTTCAGGACACTAAGCAGACGCCATCAGAGACGAGCTCTCTGGCTTCAGGACACTAAGCAGACGCCATCAGAGAAGCTCTCTGGCTTCATGACACTAAGCAGACGCCATCAGAGAAGCTCTCTGGCTTCAGGACACTAAGCAGACGCCATCAGAGAAGCTCTCTGGCTTCAGGACACTAAGCAGACGCCATCAGAGAAGAGCTCTGGCTTCATGACACTAAGCAGACGCCATCAGAGAAGCTCTCTGGCTTCAGGACACTAAGCAGACGCCATCAGAGAAGCTCTCTGGCTTCAGGACACTAAGCAGACGTCATCAGAGAAGCTCTGTGGCTTCAGGACACTAAGCAGACGCCATCAGAGAAGCTCTCTGGCTTCAGGACACTAAGCAGACGCCATCAGAGAGAAGCTCTCTGGCTTCAGGACACTAAGCAGACGCCATCAGAGAAGAGCTCTGGCTTCAGGACACTAAGCAGACGCCATCAGAGAAGCTCTCTGGCTTCAGGACACTAAGCAGACGCCATCAGAGAAGCTCTCTGGCTTCAGGACACTAAGCAGACGCCATCAGAGAGAAGCTCTCTGGCTTCAGGACACTAAGCAGACGCCATCAGAGAAGCTCTCTGGCTTCAGGACACTAAGCAGACGCCATCAGAGAAGCTCTCTGGCTTCAGGACACTAAGCAGACGCCATCA
>JBAMJR010000647.1:167500-215000 GCA_038501785.1 Myoxocephalus aenaeus | reverse complement strand
GTATGAGCTGTCATGATATTCAGACGTGGCACGAGATTTTGGGGCACTGTAATTTTGATGATGTCATGAAGTTAGAGAATGTTGTGGATGGAATGTCAATCAGGGGTAAAGCATCCAAATCCATGATATGTGAAGTGTGTACTCAGGGCAAGTTCACTCAGAGCAGAAACAGGAAGCCTGATGTGAGGGCCAAATCAGCCTTAGAGCTGGTTCACACTGACTTGGCAGGCCCCATTGACCCAGAGTCCAAGGAAGGGTATAGGTATGCACTTTCCTTTACTGACGACTATTCAAGTGCAGTGTTTGTGTACTATCTAAAGCATAAGAGTGACACTGTAGAAGCCACAGAGAGGTTTCTAGCCGACACAGCCTTATATGGGAAAGTGAAGTGTATCAGGTCTGACAATGGTACAGAGTTCACAGGGCAGGGTTACCAAGCTCTACTGCGTAGGAATAGAATCAGACATGAAACATCAGCACCATACTCACCACACCAGAATGGCACTGCTGAGCGTAACTGGAGAACCCTTTTTGACATGGCTAGATGTATGCTCTTGGAGAGCCAGTTAGCCAAGGAGCTATGGCCGTATGCGGTCCAGACAGCAGCAGTGGTGAGGAATAGATGTTTCAACAACCGCACCAGAGAGACACCTTACTTTATGCTGACAGGAAGGAGACCTAATGTCTCCAGGATGCAGAAGTTTGGTACTGTGTGTTACGCCTACAGGCAGGACAGGAAGAAGCTAGAGTCAAGGTCTGACAAAGGCATCTTCGTTGGTTATGACAAGAACAGTCCAGCCTATATGGTCTACTACCCTGACAGCAGGAAGGTGATGAAGCACAGACTGGTGAGGTTCATGTCCTGTGTTGAGGGACAGCAGACTGATGACATGTCCGACGATGACAGTGGTGTGCAGTCTAACACAACCAGACCTGACCCTGACAAACCCGAGCAGAACGACATCCCAGAAGCTAGGCCAGGTCCAAGCCAGATAGGCCTACAGACAGGTGAAGTCAAGCACGAATCCCAGTCTCCACGGAGATACCCTGCTAGAGAGAGGAGGAGGCCAGACGTCTATGGGATAGAGAGTGATCATGCACAGATCAACATTGATTATTGCTACAGGATGGTTTGTAATGTACCTCAGACGTTCAGAGATGCTGTGACTTCATCCAACTCAAGAGAGTGGGTAGATGCAATGGATGAGGAGATGAAGGCACTGAGGGATAACAACACATTTACTCTGACCACCTTACCTGAGGGCAAGAAAGCAGTGGGGGGTAGATGGGTGTATACTCTCAAAACCAATGTTGATGGATCTGACAAGTACAAGGCCCGCTATGTAGCCAAGGGATACAGTCAACAAATGGGTGTAGATTATGGAGAAACGTTTTCTCCTACTGCCGACCTGACTAGTGTGAGAGTGTTGATGCAGAAAGCTGCCCAGGAGGATCTGATCCTACATCAGATGGATGTTAAAACCGCCTACTTACATGCACCAATTGATTGTGAGATTTACATGGAACAGCCAGAGGGTTATGATGTAAAATCTCAGACAAATGAGAAGATGGTGTGTAGACTAGAGAAGTCACTATATGGGCTTAAACAATCAGGTCGAAACTGGAACATAATGTTGCATGACTATCTATGTGAAAACATGTTTGTACAGAATCCAGCCGATCACTGTGTTTATGAGAGAGAAACGGAACATGACAAGGTGATCATACTGATCTGGGTTGATGACCTGGTTATTGCAGCCAGTGATGAGAGTGCTTTAAAAGCAGTAAAAGAGATGCTTGCTGTGAAGTTCCAGATGAAAGATTTGGGCAGACTGAAGAATTTTCTTGGTATCACTCTTGACCAGTGTAATGGATGTGTGACCATGTCACAGCAGAGCTATGTTGACAAGCTGCTTGACAGGTTTGATATGCAGGATTGTAAACCCAGGTCAACACCTTGTGAACCAAAGCTGCATTACACTGATGAGAAGCTAGGTGACCCCAGAAAATACAGAGAGGCAGTGGGTAGCCTAATCTACCTAACCTCATGCACCAGACCTGATCTGAGCTTTGTTGTAAGCAAACTGTCACAGCATTTCAGTGAGCCGACAGAAGAGCAGTGGACAACTGTTAAGCATGTACTGAAATATTTGAAGGGCACAAATGACAAAATGTTGTGTTACAGAAAATGTGATGAGCTGAGGTTGTTTGCTTACAGTGATGCAGATTGGGCAGGTGATACAACTGACAGACGCAGTACAACTGGTTATTGTGTTAGTCTGAGTAAGACTGGTCCTCTGATTTCCTGGAAGACCAAGAAGCAGCCAACTGTAGCACTGTCAACTTGTGAGGCAGAGTATATGGCGTTGGCCGCCACCACACAAGAGTGTCTTTACTTATCTCAACTGCTTGAACATCTTGATGACTGTCTGTATGATGTACCTAAGATTTTTGAAGATAACCAAGGTACAATTGCATTAGCCAAGAATCCAGTCAGCAGACAGCGATGTAAGCACATTGATATAAAATACCATTTTGTGAGATCAACTGTTAATGACTGTAAAGTATGTTTGGAGTATTGCCCAACAGACCAGATGGTAGCTGACCTGATGACAAAACCAGCTACTAAAGCAAAGCTACTTACTTTTTCCATGTTCTTGTTTGGGGCATAGCCAGTTAAGTGCAGTTAAGTGCAGTTGGTTTCCATGTTTGTTTGTTTTTCTTTGTATGATTTATGGTTGTCAATAATGTGTGATCAAGTGGGGGTGTTAATTGAAGCAACTGATTGTGCTCCCAATTATTGCCGATGCATTTCAGGTGTGAGTGTGTCATGTGTGTCATGTAAATATGTCATATTTAAGCTGATGCACCTGCGCAGAATAAAGTTGGTGTTTTCTCAGAACTTGATCCAGTCGCTGCAGGTTGTTTGTTCTCCTAGGTTTACATGTGTTGAGTCGGTATATCTGGCAGTCAAGCTCTGTTTAACAAAGAGTAAAACAGGATCAGAGCTCCTGAGGCAGGTTGAACTTCCTGAGCTGGATCAGGAAGTTCAGCCTCTGCTGGGCCTTTTTCCGGATGGTGTTGATGTTGGCGGTCCACTTCAGGTCCCGGGAGATTGTGGATCCCAGAAACTTGAAGGTCTCCACCAGAAACAGTGCTGTTGTGTATTGTTAGGGGGGGTAGTGATGGGGGGCTCCTCCTGAAGTCTACTGTCATCTCTACAGTTTTGGCCTTGTTCAGCTCCAGGTGGTTCTGACCACACCAGAGGACCAGCTGTTCAACCTCCCGTCTGTACGCAGACTCGTCCCCGTCGCTGATGAGGCCGATGACCGTTGTGTCGTCTGCGAACTTCAGGAGTTTAACAGACGGGTCCCCTGAGGTGCAGTCATGGTGTAGAGGGAGAAGAGCAGTGGAGAGAGCACACATCCCTGGGGGGCGCCAGTGCTTATAGTCCGGGTGCTGGATATGATTTTTCCCAGCCTCACCTGCTGCGTCCTGTCTGTCAGGAAGTTTGTGATCCACCGGCAGGTGGGGGCTGGCACGGTGAGCTGGGAGAGTTTGGGTTGAAGAACCTCCAGGATGATGGTGTTGAATGCAGAGCTGAAGTCCACAAACAGAACCCTTGCATATCTCCCTGGGGAGTCCAGGTGTTGCAGAATATGGTGCAGTCCCATATTTACTGCATCATTCACCGACCTGTTTGCACGGTAGGCGAACTGCAGGGGGTCCAGCAGGGGCCCTGTGAGGTCCTTTAGATGGGTCCAGCAGGGGCCCTGTGAGGTCCTTCAGATGGGTCCAGCAGGGGCCCTGTGATGTCCTTCAGATGGGTCCAGCAGGGGCCCTGTGAGGTCCTCCAGATGGGTCCAGCAGGGGCCCTGTGATGTCCTTCAGATGGGTCCAGCAGGGGCCCTGTGATGTCCTTCAGATGGGTCCAGCAGGGGCCCTGTGAGGTCCTTCAGGTGGGTCCAGCAGGGGCCCTGTGAGGTCCTCCAGATGGGTCCAGCAGGGGCCCTGTGAGGTCCTTCAGATGGGTCCAGCAGGGGCCCTGTGAGGTCCTTCAGATGGGTCCAGCAGGGGCCCTGTGAGGTCCTCCAGATGGGTCCAGCAGGGGCCCTGTGAGGTCCTTCAGATGGGTCCAGCAGGGGCCCTGTGAGGTCCTCCAGGTGGGTCCAGCAGGAGCCCTGTGAGGTCCTCCAGGTGGGTCCAGCAGGGGCCCTGTGATGTCCTTCAGATGGGTCCAGCAGGGGCCCTGTGAGGTCCTTCAGACGGGTCCAGCAGGGGCCCTGTGAGGTCCTTCAGGTGGGTCCAGCAGGGGCCCTGTGAGGTCCTTCAGATGGGTCCAGCAGGGGCCCTGTGAGGTCCTCCAGATGGGTCCAGCAGGGGCCCTGTGATGTCCTTCAGATGGGTCCAGCAGGGGCCCTGTGATGTCCTTCAGATGGGTCCAGCAGGGGCCCTGTGAGGTCCTTCAGGTGGGTCCAGCAGGGGCCCTGTGAGGTCCTCCAGATGGGTCCAGCAGGGGCCCTGTGAGGTCCTTCAGACGGGTCCAGCAGGGGCCCTGTGATGTCCTTCAGACGGGTCCAGCAGGGGCCCTGTGAGGTCCTTCAGGTGGGTCCAGCAGGGGCCCTGTGAGGTCCTTCAGACGGGTCCAGCAGGGGCCCTGTGATGTCCTTCAGACGGGTCCAGCAGGGGCCCTGTGAGGTCCTCCAGATGGGTCCAGCAGGGGCCCTGTGAGGTCCTCCAGATGGGTCCAGCAGGGGCCCTGTGAGGTCCTCCAGATGGGTCCAGCAGGGGCCCTGTGAGGTCCTTCAGGTGGGTCCAGCAGGGGCCCTGTGAGGTCCTTCAGATGGGTCCAGCAGGGGCCCTGTGAGGTCCTCCAGGTGGGTCCAGCAGGGGCCCTGTGAGGTCCTTCAGACGGGTCCAGCAGGGGCCCTGTGAGGTCCTCCAGATGGGTCAACACCAGCCTCTCAAAGGACTTCATGACCACAGACGTCAGGGCGACGGGTCTGTAGTCATTTAATCCTGTGATGGAGGATTTCTTGGGGACCGGGATGATCAAGGAGCGCTTGAAGCAGGAAGGGACTTCACATAGCTCCAGTGATCGGTTGAAGATCTCCGTGAAGATGGGGGCCAGCTGGTCAGCACAGACTTTCAGGCAGGAGGGGGACACACCATCTGGGCCCGGAGCCTTCCTGATCTTCTGTCTCTGAAAGAGCCGACTCACATCCCCTTCGCAGATCCTCAGTGCCGGTAGGGGGTTGGATGGGAGAGGTGAGGCAGAGAGTGGAGCTGATTGTTCGATGATGGGGCAGTTGGGCGGGGTGGAAGTGGGCTTGTCAAACCTGCAGTAGAAGACATTCAGGTCGTCAGCCAGTCGGTGATTGTCCTCAGTGGGGGGAGATGGTCTCTTGTAGTTGGTGAGAACCTCCAGGCCTCTCCAAACTGACGAGGGGTCGTTGGCTGAAAACTTTTTTTCCAGCTTATCAGTGTAGCTCTTCTTAGCTACCTTGATCTCCCTCGTTAGAGTGTTCCTGGCCTGGTTGTACAGAATCCTGTCCCCCCCTCTGTAGGCCTCCTCTTTAGCACGACGAAGCTGCCTGAGTCCTGCAGTGAACCAGGGTTTATTGTTGTTGTATGTGCAGAAGGTTTTTGTCGGCACACACATGTCCTCACAAAAGCTGATATATGACGTCACAGTGTCAGTGAGCTCATCCAGGTCTGTAGCAGCAGCAGTGGCGGCTGGTGGATTTTTTTTTGGGTGGGGCCAGCCAATCAATTTCAGCAAAAATCCTAGTATGATTCAATGCAAAAAAGGTATAAAAAACGAATTACTACTTTGCAATTGAATATTTAAACATTTATTCCAACACTGACATAATATGGACATTATTCATACAATTCAGTATTTTTTTTCATATACACATATATATATAATATATATATATATATATATATATATATATATATATATATATATATATATATATATATATATATATACATATATATATATATATATATATATATATATATATAGCCTTCTTGTTGAAGTCAGGCATGTCCCTGACAAGTTTCTTCTCCATGGAGAGCATAGCCAGAGCATTAAGGCCATCCTGTGTCAAGGTGTTTCTCAGGAAGGTCTTGATCCTCTTCAAAGTACAGAAACACCTCTGGATTCAGCTGTTGTCACGGTGATGAGGATCCTGAGAAGATGACAGTCTCTGAAGAGGAGAACCGCTCCTTGGCTTCATCAGGATGGCATCACATACCTGTAAAAGATAAATCAACTTACATTATCAATAAAGCCATTTTGATGAAAGTGATTCTGATTGAACACTTATGTCCAAGTCAAGTATTTCTACAATACAATGTATGTAAAATCGTACAAATAACTTTAGATGATGGGAAATTATAACTACATCATCAAATTGTATCAGACGGTCAGTTACCAGCGTGTCCTCCCTTTCAGAAAACAGTCCACTATGTTGTTGAATAGTTGCCAACTTGCCATCTTCAAAAACAACTAGGCCTCTTCTAGACATTGACTTGGTGGACACCTGAATAAACATGTTATTAACTACCCGCATTTTTATAAAAATCTGATCCTTTTAAAATATTTAAACAAATATCATTGTGATGTTTTCTATCATGTTCATTCACTTTGATGACTAGGCCCATGTAGGCTTTTACAGACTGTTGGACGTGAGCAACTTATCACTCCCTCCAGGAAATACACGGCCCCTTGGTTCTTCTGTTACTGATGGATTTATTCTTAACGTGCGCCTCAGTCAACACCACCGTCATCAATCCACCGTCCAACTGTTTAATTACATTTCAACATACAAAACAAGTTGGCGTTCACGTTACACAGTAAACTGTTTGCACGTAAATATGCGCGACGAATCATTAACATAACAACATACCTCGCTGCTGCACACAACTGAGAGGGAGATGGTCCACTTGGATAACAATATACTTCGACAAATCAACACGTTGTTGTCACTTTAACTTATATCTTTTAAACTATCTTTTAGCGGAGTAAACACTTCTACCGCGGCACATGTTTTCAGGAGCTTGTCACAACTAAAAGTGTCCCAACACAAACATAGGACGTAAAGATGGTTCCTATCACATGTAAATACGAGACGTTAGCTTGCTTATTGTGTGTTTATTCGGTAACAACAGAACAGGCTACTGTGGGCCGTAGCCTAGCCCAGAACAACAGTCAAAACTTCGTAACATGCGTCACTCTGCTCCCGGTGATAGCCTCCTCTCCACAGGCTCCACAACAACAACAACCCACCTCACTCGCTCTGCTGATAACAGGTAGCTCAGGTAGACAAGCTACAAGCTACAAGCTACAAGCTCGTGAGACATTCACTGACCTCCTGAACCCAGTAATTACAATAACCAGTAATCTTATCTAGAACAACTTCTTCCTGTAAACACAATAACACTTTAAACATAACAGGTTAACATGACATGTCACTCAGTCCGTTACAGTATAGTTATTTACCTGCTTTTTTGAATGCTGTCTGAACCTCTGGACACGTCCTTTAACGAAGACAGGGTCGATGTTCCTCTTCTGCAGCTGGGCGAATAGCATGTCCACATTTGGGATGTTGTTCCGTCTGTAACTAAACAACCGTTTTCTCTTTGTGTAGCAGTGCTAGCGGGCTAACGTAAGTCCGCTAGCTAACGGTAGCACGTTAGCCCGCTAGCTAACGGTAGCCCTGGCCTCTCCCTCCCCGTCGCCGCTGCTTAGTTCCGGAGGGCAATGCCAGGAATAAAGCTGCACTGTGGCTCCCCTCGTGACAGCAGCCAGTCATAAGCGCTGGAGCGATGGTGTCCGCGGCGTTCTGGATAGTGATGTACCGTTAGCGCCGATGTAGCTTAGCATGAGCATCAGCTGGAAATATCAGTTGACTCTTCTCGTCCACTTGGCGATACAAATCAGCGTTCTTTACTTCCTCCAGAATGTAATCCCTTATAACCAACAGCAGCATGCAGTCCAAGTCTTGGAGGAGAGATTTGATCTAGTTAGGCTTGAGTCTTAGGGCTCCATTGTCATGACGTTAACATGGCGCTGAGAGAGACGTGCAGACGAGAATACAAGCGAAGAGAACGAGAACACGCGAGACGAGAACGAGAGACTAGCTGTGAACGCACCCGGGGCCTGGCCCCGCAGAAGTCCTTCTTAGGGCGCGGATTGGATAAATGATATGTCCATCATTTATATCTTTAGTCAGTGATTGGCTAAACTGCGTATTAGACCCGACTTTCTTTGGCCAAAAGCTTCGTGGCCCCGGCATGTGCACGAGCATTAGAGACCAGCAGACAAGTGCATGAGCAGCTCAGAGCAGAGAGGACGAGCAGGAAAAGCAGATATTTAGCGCAGATATCCTATTTTACAAATATTACTGGGTACATTCCATAGCTCAAACACATAAATATTGACAATTAGTATAAGTTATTAATATTTTTATAATTTTTTTATAATTAAAATTATAAATAATGTTTTTTTCTTTCTTTCTTTTTTTCTTTTTTTTCTGGCTCAAGGTGGGTGGGGCCAGGCCCCGCGGCCCTCTATTGGCCGGCCGCCACTGAGCAGCAGCCTCAAAAACACTCCAATCAGTGGAGGCAAAGCAGGACTGTAGCTCCAGCTTGGCCTCGTTGGTCCATCTCTTCACAGTCTTCACCACAGGCTTTGCAGATTTTAGTTTCTGCCTGTAGGACGGGAGAAGATGCACCAGACAGTGATCAGAGAGTCCCAGAGCTGCAGGAGGGACTGAGCGGTACGCATCCTTCAGTACAGTGTAGCAGTGGTCCAGTGTGTTTTTGTCCCTGGTGCTACACTTAATGTGCTGTCTGTATTTTGGCAGTTCTTTGCTGAGGTTTGCTCTGTTAAAGTCCCCAAGAACAATGAGCAGGGAGTCTGGGTGTTTGTGCTCCATGGTGGTGATCTGCTCTGCCAGGTGTTGGAGTGCCTCACTCA
This sequence comes from Myoxocephalus aenaeus, assembly GCA_038501785.1. NCBI lineage: Eukaryota > Metazoa > Chordata > Actinopteri > Perciformes > Cottidae > Myoxocephalus > Myoxocephalus aenaeus. The sequence goes on along the minus strand of JBAMJR010000647.1, from coordinate 206,008 downwards.
CACAGGCCTGAGGTGGGATGTACACACCGACCAGGATGAATGAGGAAAACTCCCGCGGTGAATAAAATGGTTTGCAGTCTATTAAAATTGTTTCTAGGTGCGGGCTGCATGATTCCTTTAACACCGTGACATCTGTGCACCAACCTTCGTTAATATAAAAACAGATGCCGCCTCCCCTCGTTTTCCCCGACAGAGCCGTTACGCGGTCCGCTCGGTGGAGTTGAAGCCCGGCAGATGTAGTGCGCTGTCCGGGATGTGCGCACCGAGCCAGGTTTCGGTGAAGCAGAGGGCGGCAGATCTGCTAAAGTCCCTATTAGTTCTGTTCAGGAGCAGCAGTTCATCCATCTTGTTCGCCAGAGAGCGGACGTTCGCCAGATGAATTGACGGGAGCGCAGTTCGAAATCCTCGCTGGCGCACTTTAACAAGCGCTCCTGCGCGCTTCCCCCGTCTGCGTCTCCGGCGAATTCCGAGAAGAGCCGCTGCTCCTCCAACCAACATCTCAGTAAAGTATTCCGGTTCAATGAAAACCGGTGAAAAAAATTGTCCAGTGGTTTCACGGAAGTTTAAAAGTTCCTCCCTGCTGAATGTGATCAGAGAGGGAGAGCTGGAGACGAGACAAATAAAGAAAAACAGAAAAAGTACGAGCGAGCGCAGTACCGAGGCTGCCATACGCGGCGCCATCTTGCATCTATGTATCTATATGTATATATATATATATATATACATATATATATATATACATACACACAGAACCACTTCCTGTTCAATCGAGGAGCGAGGAAACAACAAATAAGAGACTTGGGATTTACCCAAGGACTCAAACACACGATCACAACCAGATTCTGGCTCATCTGATTTGCTGCTCTCTCTCTCTCTCTCTCTCTCTCTCTCCCCCTCTCTCTCTCTCTCTCTCTCTCTCTCTCTCTCTCTCTCTCTCTCTCTCTCTCTCTCTCTCCCAGCATGGACTGACCTCAGAGTCTCCAGTCTACAGTCAGGACTCTCCAGAAAACCACTCAGCAGCTTCACTCCTGAATCCTGCAGGTTGTTTCCACTCAGATTCAGTTTTCTCAGACTGGAGGGGTTTGACTTCAGAGCTGATCCCAGAGAAGAACAGCCTTCCTCTGTGATCTGACACCATGACAGACTGCAAACACACAAAACAACACAGAGAGTTTATTATAAGATACACAATGAATCATTATTTTCATCATAAACTTGAGTGGCTTTCATTTTGGTTTCATCTTCTTTAGTAAAATATCAAGTATAATATATATATAATATTCATCAAGTAAAATATAAATATAATATTCATCAAGTATAATATATATATAATATTCATGAAGTATAATATATATATATAATGTTCATCAAGTATAACATATATAATATTCACTCTGGGCCCCTGACACTCAGAACATGTACCACTTGATGATCAATACGTAGATAATCAATACAGTTATTGATTCAACATGAAGGTGCTACACTAGCAGCAGACAGTGAACCCACCTCAGAGTCTCCAGTCTACAGTCAGGACTCTCCAGAAAACCACTCAGCAGCTTCACTCCTGAATCCTGCAGCTTGTTGAGACTCAGATACAGTTCTCTCAGACTGGAGGGGTTTGACTTCAGAGCTGATATCAGAGAAGAACAGCCTTCCTCTGTGATCTCACAGCGATACAGACTGCAAACACACAAAACAACACACAGAGTTTATTATAAGATACACAATGAATCATTATTTTCATCATAAATGTGACTTTCATTTTGGTTTCATCTTCTTTAGTAAACAGACATTTAGTTAAAATCATGTCCCTGTAAACACATTTAAATCCTGATTCCAGTGAAATGAGTTCTTCCTTGAGGTACTCAAGTTTAGTATATATATATATATATATATATATATATATATATATATATATATATATATACACTCACCTAAAGGATTATTAGGAACACCATACTAATACTGTGTTTGACCCCCTTTCGCCTTCAGAACACCTTAATTCTACGTGGCATTGATTCAACAAGGTGCTGAAAGCATTCTTTAGAAATGTTGGCCCATATTGATAGGATAGCATCTTGCAGTTGATGGAGATTTGTGGGATGCACATCCAGGGCACGAAGCTCCCGTTCCACCACATCCCAAAGATGCTCTATTGGGTTGAGATCTGGTGACTGTGGGGGCCATTTTAGTACAGTGAACTCATTGTCATGTTCAAGAAACCAATTTGAAATGATTGGAGCTTTGTGACATGGTGCATTATCCTGCTGGAAGTAGCCATCAGAGGATGGGTACATGGTGGCCATAAAGGGATGGACATGGTCAGAAACAATGCTCAGGTAGGCCGCGGCATTTAAACGATGCCCAATTGGCACTAAGGGGCCTAAAGTGTGCCAAGAAAACATCCCCACACCATTACACCACCACCACCAGCCTGCACAGTGGTAACAAGGCATGATGGATCCATGTTCTCATTCTGTTTACGCCAAATTCTGACTCTACCATCTGAATGTCTCAACAGAAATCCAGACTCATCAGACCAGGCAACATTTTTCCAGTCTTCAACTGTCCAATTTTGGTGAGCTCTTGCACATTGTAGCCTCTTTTTCCTATTTGTAGTGGAGATGAGTGGTACCCGGTGGGGTCTTCTGCTGTTGTAGCCCATCCGCCTCAAGGTTGTGCGTGTTGTGGCTTCACAAATGCTTTGCTGCATACCTCGGTTGTAACGAGTGGTTATTTCAGTCAAAGTTGCTCTTCTATCAGCTTGAATCAGTCGGCCCGTTCTCCTCTGACCTCTAGCATCAACGAGGCATTTTCGCCCACAGGACTGCCGCATACTGGATGTTTTTCCCTTTTCACACCATTCTTTGTAAACCCTAGAAATGGTTGTGCGTGAAAATCCCAGTAACTGAGCAGATTGTGAAATACTCAGACCGGCCCGTCTGGCACCAACAACCATGCCACGCTCAAAATTGCTTAAATCACCTTTCTTTCCCATTCTGACATTCAGTTTGGAGTTCAGGAGATTGTCTTGACCAGGACCACACCCCTAAATGCATTGAAGCAACTGCCATGTGATTGGTTGATTAGATTATTGCATTAATGAGAAATTGAACAGGTGTTCCTAATAATCCTTTAGGTGAGTGTATATATAATATTCATCAAGTATAATATATATATATATATATATATATAATATATTATTCATCAAGTATAGTATATATATATATATATATAATATATTATTCATCAAGTATAGTATATATATAATATAATATTCATCAAATATAGTATATATATAATATTCATCAAGTATAGTATATATATATAATATATAATATTCATCAAGTATAGTATATATATATAATATAATATTCATCAAGTATAGTATATATATATATATATATATATATATATAATATAATATTCATCAAGTATAGTATATATATAATATTCATCAAGTATAGTATATATATAATATTCATAAAATATATTATATATATATAATATAATATTCATCAAGTATAGTATATATAATATTCATGAAGTATAGTATATATATAATATTCATTAATTATAATATATATATATATATAATATTCATCAAGTATAATATATATAAATATATATTAGTGCTGTCATATTACCGCGTTATTAACGGCGTTAACGCATTTTAATTTTTCTATTTTTTTTCCGCGAGCACCACGCCGGATGTAGCTCAACCGGAAGCAAAACAATAGGCACGCCGTTTGGGCTTGAAGCTAGGCTAACGTTACGGTTTAAATGAATGAATGGTGAGCGCGATACGCAGTGGCGGATTTAGCAAATTGGGGGCCCAAGGCGAAGGTATGGATGGGACCCCCCCATCCGATCTTTAAAAGAGAACGAAAAAAGATTTTACCGACTGAATGGTGGATAGGCAGGTAAAGCTAATCTACAGGGAAGTAAAGGTTGGAGAGGAGGAAAAAACCTTCCCCTTTAAACGCTGCATACACTTCTTTACTCCAAAATGAAGACGGAGAGCAGAGAACACACAAAGTGTAGCACTACACAAACTAATAGTCACGATGGAACCGAACAGAGAATACAGTTTCAAATAACACCTGTCTGCCAAAATGCCAGGAAAACCAGCACTGTGTGTGTGTGTGTGTGTGGGTGTGTGTGTGTGTGTGTGTGTGTGTGTGTGTGTGTGTGTGTGTGTGTGTGTGTGTGTGTGTGTGTGTGTGTGTGTGTGAGAGAGAGAGAGAGAGAGAGAGTTCTCCACATCACAGAGTCCTACTTGTTGACATGTCCTCAGGTCTTCACACCACATGATGCTCAGATGTAGGAGCTGTACCTGTAGAACAGGGATTCCCAAAGTGTGGTGCGCGAGCTGCCTCTAGGGGGTGCGCGAGCTGCCTCTAGGGGGTGCGCGAGAGGAAAAATGTAATGGTGGTCTAATGGTGTAATAATTAATATTAAACATAATTTAAAAAAAATTAAGTAGGATTTTTTAATTATAAAAATTCCCTTTGTAAGATTTAAATTTAAAATTAAAAACGTACAATTTAATAAATAGATGCACTTCCGGTCCGGCCGCCAGACTGTCTTTTATACACACTAGCTAGCCTAGCTTGTGCCGCTAACGTCATTTCATTCATTCACAACATCCATGAAAACATGTTAAACTGGCTGAACTCGGGGAAGCTGTCAGGTGGGACATCTGAAGCTATCAGTAATAAAAGAGGAGAGGGACAGAGAGAGAGGGAGGAACCGGAGGCGAGAGAAACGGAGAGACCGGGAGAAGAAACCGACCGGGAGTCGGAGAAAGAGGAGACGGAGGAGACCGAGAAGGAGGAAGGGACTACACCTTGAATAAGGAAGGTAGCACTGTACTAGCACTCTAGTAGCACTTGATGTCTCTTATTTATAGCACTTTGTAATTTTCTGTAATTTTCGAAATTTAACTCTAGTGAAGAAACTGCACTTTATTGATTATTGATTATTGATTGTTGTTTTTCTGAGTTTGTACTCATGATTGAATGCACTATTGTAAGTCGCTTTGGATAAAAGCGTCAGCTAAATGACATGTAATGTAATGTAAAAGCACAGACAAACCGGGAGCACAGAGGCCCATCGCGGAGTCAAGGTGGAACAAGAGGAAACGAGAGTGAGCATCAGACTGGGAACAAAAAGAGGAAATATGAAGACAATGATCTGGTCTGGGCTTCACTTGGATGCAGATTGCCCGAAGCCACAGTGGTGTTGTGCAGTGAGGCTCTGGCTAACAGCTGTCTGAAGCCCTCTTATAGCGCTGCCACCTGAACACCAAGCATGCCAGTGCAAGTCAGAAGCCCCTTACATGTTTTAGATCAAAATTGGAAGAGTTACAAAACAGCCCAAAACAATTGCAGTCTCATTCATGTGTTGGGTCTACACAACACGCACTACGTTTCCTCACTTTCTCCCCCTCCCCCTCCCTCTCTATCTCTCTTGCTGCAGGCTGAGCCACCTGCGCTGCATGAGAACTCCTCCTTTTTTATTTATATGTTTCTGAGCCTATGCATGTGCCACTCTTTGTTCTGTACGTGGCTTACTGTGTTTAAGTAAATAAATGTGAAATGCAATCTGCCTCTGAGCCTGTGTGTGTCGTCGCCATCCTTATTGCTCTTGAAAAGTGACGCCTTGTGTAACTGAAATGTATACAGCGGACTAAATCTAGTAACACACGCCACGCGCGAGCAAACGATTTTATGCGGCTATAAATAGGCTCTGTTGCGTTTGTTTAGGTGTGGGGGATTGGGGGTGCGTGAGCCCGGTCGGGATGTAGAAGGGGGGGCGTGGCCTAAACAGTTTGGGAACCGCTGAACTAGGTGTAAGAAGAACTCTCTTCGTAAATGTTCCTCTGCAGTTGAAGTAGTCTCCTCTGTGCCTCATGGTCAAACTGCCTTTTTGTTTTTTCTGCCCAAGTCTGGCCGCGCACCGTTACGGACTAGTCCATCTCATTGTGAAAGTAGGGGGTGTAGGGACACGACAGATAACCATGAACTGGACATTTTAACTACTACTTCAAAATTTCAATGTATTTCTTAAGAATATTAATACAATTGACCATGCTTTTGAAGCGTTCATGATGATAAGGGGCTTTTTCCTTTCTTTTTCTTTTTCTTTTTGAGGTTGGTTGGGGGCCCCCTACTACGACCACTGGTAGGGGCCCCCTACTACGACCACTGGTAGGGGGCCCCAAGCAGCCGCCTACCTATGCCTCTATGTTAAGACCGCCTCTGACGATACGGCAAAATGAACGATAAGACGCTAATGAATGGAAAGTTTACTTTCAACAAGTTGTCAGATGTTCCCTTGACAAGACCAAAGTGGTATGAGCCATTAGTCATTGTGAACTGAGCTATCATCGTAGCCTCTCCAGTCTGAAACACCACTTGATGGCCAGCACACAGCTGATGCTAACTCTGCGCCCCCTCGTCATAGCAGACAAGAATGATGACTTCAGAAACACATGGACACCACAACAAGAACAGACTTATTGCAGCCACAGCTACATGGTGCTACTGCGTGTAGCCTGTTAGCGTTGTGGAGGACGAGGGTCCAGCTGATAGAATACGCATATATATACACCGCGTTCCACATTATTATGCAAATTACACTTTGCTCAGATTTTCCTAAATAGTAATGCTCAGTCAGTCAGTATCATTTTCAAGTCATCAACTGTTAGAGTATAAGTCAAATTCTATTGAACAAACCTCCTAATGATAACAGTATTTTTTTCAAAAATAAAAAACTCAAAATGCAGTGTTCCAAATTATTATGCAGAATTTCAGAGTTTCAAGATATTTTATAGGTTGTAAAGAACAAAAAATTGTCATTTGTTGAATTTGCAGCATTAGGAGGTCATATTTACTGAAATCAAGAAAAGTTTGAATCAAAAACATCTTAACAGGTCAAGTTACATGTTAACATAGGACCCCTTCTTTGATATCAACTTCACAATTCTTGCATCCATTGAACTTGTGAGTTCTTTGATAGTTTCTGCTTTAATGTCTTTGCAGGATGCCATAATAGCCTCCCAGAGCACCTGCTTGGATGTGAACTGCCTTCCACCCACATAGATCTTTTGCTTGATGATGCTCCAAAGGTTCTCAATAGGGTTAAGGTCAGGGGAAGATGGGGGCCACACCATGAGTTTCTCTCCTTTTATGCCCATAGCAGCCAATGCCCCAGAGGTATTCTCTGCAGCATGACATGGTGCATTGTCATGCATGAATATGATTTTGCTACGGAAGGCACGGTTCTTCTTTTTGTACCACAGAAGAAAGTGGTCAGTCAGAAACTCTACATACTTTGCTGAGGTCATTTTCACACCGTCGGGGACCCTGAAGGGGCCTACCAGCTCTCTCCCCATGATTCCGGCCCAAAACATGACTCCGCCACCTCCTTGTTGACGTCTCAGCCTTGTTGGTCATTCACCAACCATCCACTACTCCATCCATCAGGACCATCAAGGGTTGCACGGCACTCATCCGTAAACAAAACAGTTTGAAAGTTAGTCTTCCTGTAGTCCTGAGCCCACTGCAACCTTTTTTGCTTATGAGCTTGGTTTAGGGGTGGCCGAATAACAGGTTTAAGGACACTTGCAAACCTCTTGAGCATCCTACATCTTGAAGTTGGCGAGACTCCAGAGGCACCAGCGGCTTCAAACACCTGTTTGCTGCTATTCAATGGCATTTTAGTGGCTGCTCTCTTAACCCTACGCATTTGTTTGGCAGAAATCTTCCTTATTTTGCCTTTGTCTGAACGAACCCGCTTGTGCTGTGAATCGGTGACAAATTTCTTCACCGTCCGATGATCACGCGCAGTTCTTTTGGAAATATCCAATGTTGTGATACCTTGACCAAGGTATTGCACTATTTGCCGCTTTTCAGCAGCAGAGAGATCCTTTTTCTTCCCCATTTTGCCTGAAACATGTAGCTTGCTTAATAATGTGGAACATCCTTCTTAAGTAGTTTTCCTTTGATTGGGCTCACCTGGCAAACTAATTATTATTATTACTATTTGGATGATTTCAATCATCCAAATAGCCCTGAGACACAATACCATCCATGAGTTTCATTGAAAAACCAAAAAATGAATGTTTATGACCCTTAAATACAATTTGCCTAATAATGTGGAACGCGGTGTATATATATATATATATATATATATATATATATATATATATATAATATTCATCAAGTATAATATATATATATATATATATAATATTCATCAAGTATAGTATATATATATATATATATATATATATATATAATATTCATCAAGTATAGTATATATATATATATATATATATATATATATATATATATAATATTCATCAAGTATAGTATATATATATATATATATATATATATATATATATATATATATATATATATATATATATATATATATATATATATAATATTCATCAAGTATAGTATATATCAGTGGTGGCCGTCAGGGCCTTCTAAGTCTTCTCTGGTGGCCTAAACAGAATCACAAAGTTTTTGTTTTTTACTTCTTTTTTATTTTTTATTATTTTTTATAATTAAAAGTTATATCTATTTTATAATGTAATTGTTTTTCCCAAATACACCACATGTATTGTAATTATTTTTCGCTATTAGCTTATGTTCTCATTGCACAGCTCCTGTCTTCCTCTGTTGCTCTGCTCAGGCCTCTGTTTGCCTCTGTTTGGGAGCTGCTTAACAGCATCTTATCCACACGTATATCACATTTCACCTCTCTTTCTCTGTGGAAGAGTAGCCTGATTACAATACATGAAAAAGCTTCTAGAAGGTCTGGACGTCTGATTCGTCACAGGGCCGGCGTGACCATTAACATGCGCTGTGATTGGTCAATGAAGCTAGAATGTCGAACCTAGAAACCTAGAATCTCAGGATTTACTGGATTTGCTGATGACGCCTTTCCCACAGAGGGTTACGGAGGGTTATGTGCATCTGGTGAGTGAAATGCTGGTTGTGTTTTTTTACATTTGCAGTCGTACGAACAGCTGATCCACTGATTTAACAGCTGGGTGCACCGCTGTATTTTCATGTGTAGAGAAAACGTAGAGACTGCTGTCCTCCCAGCCCCGCGGCGATGGAAAGCAGGTCTGCTGATCCACTGAATGCGCATAAACAAAACCCACGGCCCGCCACTGGTATATATATAATATTCATCAAGTATAGTACAGATATTATACTCATCAATACTCTTTCTGTCTTTTTGTGTCTTTTTGTGTGACATTTTGTAGGTGAAGGACAGGGGCCCCTGACACTCTGGGCCCCTGACACTCAGAACATGTACCACTTGATGATCAATACGTAGATAATCAATACAGTTATTGATTCAACATGAAGGTGCTACACTAGCAGCAGACAGTGAACCCACCTCAGAGTCTCCAGTCTACAGTGAGGACTCTCCAGAAAACCACTCAGTAGCTCCACTCCTGAATCCTGCAGCTTGTTGTGACTCAGATCCAGTTTTCTCAGACTGGAGGGGTTTGACTTCAGAGCTGATCCCAGAGAAGAACAGCCTTCCTCTGTGATCTCACAGTATGACAGACTGCAAACACACAAAACAACACACAGAGTTTATTATAAGATACACAATGAATCATTATTTTCATCATAAACTTGAGTGGCTTTCATTTTGGTTTCATCTTCTTTAGTAAACAGACATTTAGTTAAAATCATGTCCCTGTAAACACATTTAAATCCTGATTCCAGTGAAATGAGTTCTTCCAGTGCAGTAGAAGCTCTAACAAACTAAAAGCAGGACTTAAAGCGTCCTGGTTCCCTGAAAGCAGGAGGGCCAAAGGATGTTCATGTTGGTTGGACAAGACCTCCAACACTTTGATCCCCAGCAGGACTATAATATTCATCAAGTATAATATATATAATATTCATCAAGTATAATATATATAATATTCATCAAGTATAGTATATATATATATATATATATATATATATATATATATATATATATATATATATATATATATATATAATATTCATCAAGTATAGTATATATATATATATATATATATATATATATATATATATATATAATATTCATCAAGTATAATATATAATATTCATCAAGTATAATATATATAATATTCATCAAGTATAATATATATATATATATATATATATAATATTCATCAAGTATAATATATATAATATTCATCAAGTATAGTGTATATATATATATATATATATATAATATTCATCAAGTATAATATATATAATATTCATCAAGTATAATATATATAATATTCATCAAGTATAGTATATATATATATATATATATATATATATATATATATATATATATATATATATATATAATATTCATCAAGTATAGTATATATATATATATATAATATTCATCAAGTATAGTATATATATATATATATATATATATTCATATATAATATTCATCAAGTATAGTATATATATATATATATATATATATATTTATATATAATATTCATCAAGTATAGTATATATAATATTCATCAAGTATAGTACAGATAGTATACTCATCAATACTCTTTCTGTTAGATTCCCTGTTCGCTCCCAGTGTGTGCTCCCCTGTTTTCCCCCTCATGTCAGTTTTGTTGTTGTGGGCCGTGTGCTAATGTTTTCTTTTTGTCAGTCTACAGTTTCCACCCCCGGTTTCCGCCCACTGCCACGCCCCCCTCCTTCGTCCCAGCTGTTGTGCGTTGCCGTGATCACCGCCAGGTGATGTAAGGACCACGGCGTTCCCTGGCGCGTTGTCGGGTCGTTCCAGTTCCAGTCTGGGTTTCTCAGAGTGTGATCACGAGAGCGGTGGAGTTGCCCTTCCGACTCTGGAGCAGGAGAAGAGGATCTCCTGTGTTCACTGGACGTTACCGGTCGTATTTGTTTGTTTTCTATTTGTTGTGTTTTGCATTATCGAAACAAAGTCTGCCCTTGGATCCTGAACTGCTGCGTGTGTTGTATTTGGGTCCTCCACACCACACACCCATAACACTTTCTGTCTTTTTGTGTCTCTTTGTGTGACATTTTGTAGGTGAAGGACAGGGGTCCCTGACACTTTGGGCCCCTGACACTCAGAACATGTACCACTTGATGATCAATACGTAGATAATCAATACAGTTATTGATTCAACATGAAGGTGCTACACTAGCAGCAGACAGTGAACCCACCTCAGAGTCTCCAGTCTACAGTGAGGACTCTCCAGAAAACCACTCAGCAGCTCCACTCCTGAATCCTGCAGCTTGTTGTCACTCAGATGCAGTTCTCTCAGACTGGAGGGGTTTGACTTCAGAGCTGATCCCAGAGAAGAACAGCCTTCCTCTGTGATCTGACACCATGACAGACTGCAAACACACAAAACAACACACAGAGTTTATTATAAGATACACAATGAATCATTATTTTCATCATAAACTTGAGTGGCTTTCTTTTTGGTTTCATCTTCTTTAGTAAACAGACATTTAGTTAAAATCATGTCCCTGTAAACACATTTAAATCCTGATTCCAGTGAAATGAGTTCTTCCAGTGCAGTAGAAGCTCTAACAAACTAAAACCAGGTATTAAAGCGTCCTGGTTCCCTGAAAGCAGGAGGGCCAAAGGATGTTCATGTTGGTTGGACAAGACCTCCAACACTTTGATCCCCAGCAGGATAGTGGCCAGTTCAGCATTCAGTTCACAGCATGATGTCCAAAAGCATATCAAGAGACACCAGTAGACATTGTTCTCCCACAGCAACATGTTGGGAACACCAGCATGAACTGGTATGCAGTAGATGACTTCAGAGCACTTCACACTTCAGAGCTGAGAGAAGAACAGCTGACCTCTGTCAAGCTGCAGGAACTCAATCTGCATCCAGAAGAAATATGAAGAGAAACAATCTGTTCATAATCCATCAGATGTGTTCATGTTTTAAATGTGGAACTCCACTTCACAAGGTTTCCTGCAGCTGGTAGTAGTAGTAGTAGTAGTAGTAGCAGCAGCGTGTAGCATGCCGTGAACTTACATTTACGTTGAGATCGGTCGACCAATGACAGTTCTCTCTACAGTCAGAGATTGCGCAAGAAGGTGGAACGTGAGGGAGATACCATTTCCAAAACTTGTAAGGGGGTAATAACTATTTTCTCGGACGTAGCAAAATCCAGGACGTTTTTGGAATCCCTGCCGGACGCTTTTTTTAGGTCTCGAAAAGAGGACATGTCCGGGAAAAAGAGGACGTCTGGTCCACCTACTGGTTGATCTAAAATGCTTCGTGACTGGTGTTTCTCAGAAGCATTGGCTCCGTAGCCGAACCTATCATTAAGTCCATTGTGCTAGTTCACACGATTTTAAAATAGAGCCACAGGTTACATTTAGGACAAACTCCTCACAGTGAATGTTCACATGAACCTGGAGCACAACAGGTTGCTAACTGATGATGCTTTCTATCACTTTTAGACATCTGCTACTGAATGTATTGATCAGTATTGATCCAGGTTCTTCAGAGCAGATCAGAAATTATTTAAAGTTATTTAAAAATACTAAATGCTCTGGAAAAAAGTCAGCTTTTTTTCAAAAATGACTTTAACAGTTATTTGCTTAAAACTGATTACGGTTTGTTTCTTTACATGAGATTAAATTACTTCTTTTTTTCCTGATGAACATTGTGTCACTCAAGTATTATATATATATATATATATATATATATATATATATATATATATAAAAAAAGTGAAGTGACTTTCTTGGCTGTCCCACAAAGTCCCACAAACGTCAGAACATCAAACACCCTCGTGTCTGGGTCCATAAGTGTAGCACCAGGGACAAAAACACACTGGACCACTGCTACACTGTACTGAAGGATGCATACCGCTCAGTCCCTCCTGCAGCTTTGGGACTCTCTGATCACTGTCTGGTGCATCTTCTCCCGTCCTACAGGCAGAAACTAAAATCTGCAAAGCCTGTGGTGAAGACTGTGAAGAGATGGACCAACGAGGCCAAGCTGGAGCTACAGTCCTGCTTTGCCTCCACTGATTGGAGTGTTTTTGAGGCTGCTGCTACAGACCTGGATGAGCTCACTGACACTGTGACGTCATATATCAGTTTTTGTGAGGACATGTGTGTGCCGACAAAAACCTTCTGCACATACAACAACAATAAACCCTGGGTCTTTTGGTGTTGCTGAGCTCACCAGTGTATTCTTTCTTCTTCAGAATGTACCAAACAGTTGATTTGGCCACACCTAATGTGTTTGCTATCTCTGATGGTTTTGTTTAGGTGTTTCATCCTAATGATGGCTTGCTTCACTGATAGTGACAGCTCTTTGGACTTCATATTGAGAGTTGACCGCAACAGATTCCAAACACAAATACCACACCTGAAATGAACTCTAGACCTTTTATCTACTCCTTGTAAATGAAATAACGAGGGATTACACACACCTGACCTTGGAACAGCTGAGCAGCCAATTGTCCAATTACTTTTGGTCCCTTAAAAAGAGGGTGGCCACATTTGAATTTGTTGTAGTTCCTACACCGTTCACCTGGATGTAAATACCCTCAAATTAAAGCTAAAAGTCTGCACTTAAAGCACATCTTGATTTTTTCATTTCAACTCCATTGTTGTGGTGTACAGAGACAAAATAATGAAAAATGTGTCAATGTCCAAATATTTATGGACCTGACTGTAGGTGGAGGCTTCAAATAGGCCCAGTTGGCTTTTTGCCTCTTCCTGCACTGTGATATTAATTTATCTCTGTTATCTGTGTTTATTTTTTTATTTCATTGTTTGAATTGTGCAAAGAATTAAATGACTGCCGCTTCCAGACTATGATGTCAGTGATGACCGGCGGAGCGTCTCCACGCTGAGAGGTTTTAACGACACACCGGCACAACCATTTTGAGGCAAATTGTTGCCAAAATGTCAATCACGCCGCCTGGCGGAAATGACGCGTTATGCTACGTTCACACCAAAGTGCGAATTTTCGCAGAAAACGTGAATCCATATGCGTTATGCATACGTCTGTGCACCGACGTTGTATGTAATCTACTCACATTGGGTGTGAACCCACCTCAGAGTCTCCAGTCTACAATGTGGACTCTCTAGTCCAGCAGACAGAACCTTCACTCCTGAATCCTGCAGCTTGTTTCTACTCAGATCCAGTTCTCTCAGACTGGAGGGGTTTGACTTCAGAGCTGATCCCAGAGAAGAACAGCCTTCCTCTGTGATCTCACACCATGACAGACTGTAAACACACAAAACAACACACAGAGTTTATTATAAGACACACAATGAATCATTATTTTCATCATAAACTTGAGTGGCTTTCTTTTTGGTTTCATCTTCTTTAGTAAACAGACATTTAGTTAAAATCATGTCCCTGTAAACACATTTAAATCCTGATTCCAGTGAAATGAGTTCTTCCAGTGCAGTAGAAGCTCTAACAAACTAAAAGCAGGACTTAAAGCGTCCTGGTTCCCTGAAAGCAGGAGGGCCAAAGGATGTTCATGTTGGTTGGACAAGACCTCCAACACTTTGATCCCCAGCAGGATAGTGGCCAGTTCAGCATTCAGTTCACAGCATGATGTCCAAAAGCATATCAAGAGACACCAGTAGACATTGTTCTGCCACAGCAACATGTTGGGAACACCAGCATGAACTGGTATGCAGTAGATGACTTCAGAGCACTTCAGACTTCAGAGCTGAGAGAAGAACAGCTGACCTCTGTCAAGCTGCAGGAACTCAATCTGCATCCAGAAGAAATATGAAGAGAAACAATCTGTTCATAATCCATCAGATGTGTTCATGTTTTAAATGTGGAACTCCACTTCACAAGGTTTCCTGCAGCTGGTAGCAGACGTGTAGAAGCAGCTCACGGAGGACCATTCATGACTTATTCAATATGATATTAATATTTATGTAACCTGCGGATATATTGGCTGCTGCAAAATTATTATTACTATTAATAATAGTATTATTATTATTATTATTATTATTATTATTATTATTATTATTATTAACAGTGTTGATTACTGTTAACTAGATACATTATCAACATTATTAAAGGTCAATCCCTGACCGGCGATACGAATGAATATGCGGGTCAGGGCAGGTCACTTCCTGTGATACTGCAGGTCACTTCCTGTGTTGTGATACTGCAGGTCACTTCCTGTGTTGTGATACTGCAGGTCACTTCCTGTGTTGTGATACTGCAGGTCACTTCCTGTGTTGTGATACTGCAGGGTGAAACGTGAGCCGTTGGTTCCCGTCGAATCCTCTGCAGGCAGCGGTGAGTGCAGTAACAGTGTAGCTGGTTTAACTTGTATTTAGCTCCCGCTAGCTTAGCACTGAGTGACGTACATGTAAGTAGACAGACTACTGCGGGTTAGCGTTTGATTAGCTCCCGCTAGCTTAGCAATTAGCTATTAGCTCTACCTGTTATATTTTGTTTTGTTGCATGTAGGTTTTTTTCCTTTGTTTCCCTCTGAGTGTTTCAGATTATTTTGTGTGACCTAGAGCTGTGGGTGCTGCTGTTAACCCTTTGCATCCGGATGACAGCGATGACTGGAAATTGGATGCCGAGCTACGAATGAAGGAGCAACCGAGTCCCCCATCCTTGCCACACGTGTGTTAGGATTGTGTTGTGAACTGAACTCTTCTCCCCCTAAAGCCAGTTCACTATTCAGCATTATGTCCAAAATCAAGAGACACCAGTAGACATTGTTCTCCCACAGCAACATGTTGGGAACACCAGCATGAACTCAGTAGATCAGACACTTAGACCACTTTGTCATCTTTGAGGTAAATCACCTGATCCTGACCTGAGAGTCTCCAGTTTACAGTGTGGACTCTCCAGTCCAGCAGAGAGAAGCTTCACTCCTGAGTCCTGCAGGTTGTTGTTTTTACTCAGGTCCAGCAGTTTCAGACTAGAGGACTGGGAGCTGAGGACTGAGGACAGAGCTCTACAGCTTCTCTTCGAGAGGTTACAGTTACTCAGCCTAGGGGAGGAACAGGGATTAATACAAACAAAATGTTTAATGAAAGTGAAATATCAAACACATTTAGTAATGTTTATGTATCCATAATGTGTCCACCTACACAGCTTTGTTGGAGGCTTTGACCACTGGCAGCAGCCTCAGAAGAGCCTTCTCTGAAGCAGAGTATTTCTTCAGGTCAAACACCTCCAGATCTTTTCCTGATGACAGTAAGATGAAGACCAGAGCTGACCACTGAGCAGGAGACTGTTTATATGTGGAGAGACGTCCTGACCTCAGGGACTGTTGGATCTCCTCCACTAGAGAACCATCATTCAGTTCATTCAGACAGTGGAACAGATTGATGCTTTTCTCTGGAGATACATCTTCATTGATCTTCTTCTTGATGTACTGGACTGTTTCCTGATTGGTCTGTGAGCTACTTCCTGTCTGTGTCAGCAGACCTCGTAGGAGAGTCTGATTGGTCTCCAGTGAAAGACCCAGGAGGAAGCGGAGGAACAAGTCCAGGTGTCCATTAGGACTCTGTAAGGCCTTGTTCACAGCACTCTGGTAGAGATGTCTTGGTTTAGGTTTGTCTTTAAAGACTTTAGACCACCATTGTGCTTCTGCCATCAGGTTGACATCAGAGTTGATGAAGGTCAGATGGACATGAAGAGCAGCCAGAAACTCCTGAACACTGAGATGGACGAAGAAGAAGACCTTCTCCTTGTACAGTTCTTTCACCTTTCTAAAGATCTGTGTGAACACTCCTGAGTACACTGAGGCTGCTTTGGAATCGATGCCACACTCTGTCAGGTCGGATTCATAGAAGATCAGGTTCCCTTTCTGCAGCTGATCAAAAGCCAGTTTTCCCAGAGACTCAGTCATCTTCCTGTTCTCTGGACTCCAGTGTGGATCTGGCTCAGCTCCTCCATCAAACTTGACATTCTTCACTTTGGCCTGAACCACCAGGAAGTGGATGTACAGCTCAGTCAGGGTCTTGGGCAGCTGTCCTCCCTCTGTGGTCTTCAACATGACCTCCAGAACTGTAGCAGTGATCCAGCAGAAGACTGGGATGTGGCACATGATGTGGAGGCTTCGAGAGGTCTTGATGTGGGAGATGATCCTGTTGGCCTGCTCCTCATCTCTGAACCTCTTCCTGAAGTACTCCTCCTTCTGTGGGTCAGTGAACCCTCTGACCTCTGTCACCAGGCCGACGCATTTAGAAGGGATCTGATTGGCTGCTGCAGGTCGTGTGGTTATCCAGAGGCGAGCAGAGGGAAGCAGTTTCCCCATGATGAGGTTTGTCAGCAGCATATCCACTGAGGTGGACTCTGTGACATCAGTCAGGATCTCATTCTTGTTGAAGTCCAGAGGAAGTCGACACTCATCCAGACCGTCAAAGATGAACAGAACCTGGAACTCTTTAAACCTGCAGATTCCTGCTTCTTTGGTTTCAGTGAAGAAGTGATGAACAAGTTCCACCAAGCTGAACTTCTTCTCTTTCAGCCCATTCAGCTCTCTGAAAGGGAATGGAAACGTGAACCGGATGTCCTGGTTGGCTTTGTCTTCAGCCCAGTCCAGAGTGAACTTCTGTGTTAAGACTGTTTTCCCGATGCCAGCCACTCCCTTTGTCATCACTGTTCTGATTGGTTCCTCTCCTGCAGGTGAGGCTTTAAAGAGGTCTTCTTGTCTGATGGTGGTTTCTGGTCTGTGTGGTTTCCTGGATGCTGCTTCAATCTGTCTGACCTCATGTTCATCATTGACCTCTGCAGTCCCTGTGATGTAGAGCTCTGTGTAGATCTGGTTCAGGAGGGCTTGGTTTCCTTCTTCAGGGATCCCCTCAGACACACGCTGGAACTTCTTCTTCAGGTTAGATTTGAGTTCACGCTGGCACTCACTAAGAATCTCTGCAAGAATAAAACAAAGATTAAAATCAATGAGGAGTTGTTAGTGAATGAGAGTAATTTCTCACAAGTGGACACATTTCTGTATTAATGAAATCTCTTCATCTCATTTGATAACTAAAGGCTCTGAATAGGTTCATGATTGTAAAATGACTTAATATCATTTAACAACAACTGACATGTTGTGCTTTGTGTGTCCATGAACTCTGTGGTCTCTAAATAACCAGAAGGTTTATTACTTAAGTTCAGAGGGAATTAAAGACGTCCAACAGTATCTCAGTCACTCCAGTGTGCTGATCTTAAACATTACAGGCAACAAACACAGGATTGTCTGCCTTTGTATTGTTGCTTTTTCTTCTCTGAGACATTTCATGTCCTTGTTTGGTCGCTTGGTCTAGAAGGAGCAGCACAAGACATGAGTCTATCTCTGAGGATCACATTGAGACATTTCGTTCTTTGTTGATGTTTGTTGAAGTCTTTGTAATATGACACTTTGATCTTCATACCATGACTTACCTTCAGGTTCTGACATGGTTTTTGGTAACTTCTCCAGTAGATCATTCTGATTTATTTTCTTTAAAACTATCCGGATCACTTTAATAGTGTGTATGCTGTAGTTCTTGACCATCTGATCCACAGTGTCCATCCGGTCTGCATTCTCCAGTCGACATTTTGGGATTGCTGGGAAGCCTTCTAGGACCACCTGCTCCAGGTACCACTTGAATCTTTTAAACTCCTCGGCTTCTAAATCCTCCAAAGTTCTGAGGAAGACCTCAATAGGTTTCTCCATCTGCCCTCTCTGTCAAGATACAAAAGATATTGTTTTATGAATTTACAATTCTTACATTTTAAAATCCTGTAATGAAAGAATATGAATCATGCCGTACATATTTACTGACAATCAGCCTCTTAAAGGAGAATATGAATGAGTGCTTGATTGCGTAATGCACATGTGAGGATTAACTACAGGCCTGTGCATGTTTCCTGAGGTATAACAGGAGAATCATGAGATGGCTAACATGCTGTGACTTATCTACAGTCTACTACATTCATTGCACATGTATTATAGCATTGTCACAGTTACTACACCATCAGACACACAGGCCAGATTCATCTAGGACGGGTTGGTCCTCTGGGCCAGTTGAGACATGACCTGAGCCACCAGGACTCCACTAGTGAACCAAGTGTGTGTCAGGGTTGTTAAGATGTTGTGTTGTGAACATTCAGAGTGGTAACAGTTAAAAAATAACTCATGTTGATCCAACCCGTCACAGCAGTTGAGTTTCCCCACTGGGGATTAATACAGTTTTCTAATCTACACTGAAAGAAGTGAAACTACTGTGTCATTCATGTAAAGTGCATTTTTTTATTTGGTCTCATCGAAAATCACGGTTTCCGGTTTAACCCTCTGAGGTCGGCGCCCGCGTCGAAGCGTTACACCAGGTGTCTAAATGTTTAATAAAATTATATCATCACAATAATACGTCACATAAATATGGTTAAAAATCTGGCGGATAGATATGGTTTCCACTTCCGCGTCTGAGCATCTAAACATGGACATGAGGCGTGCAAAGCTTCACTGTGAGTAAGAAGGTGCCAAGCAAAGAGTCCTGAGCAGAGCTATATTGGAGGGGACTGATGGAGCAGCTTCAGAGCTGAAGGATTCACTAACAGGAGCTAGCCGGAGCTAACGGGCCAGATAGCTGGCCACAGCGTTTCTGTGAGACTGAACGGTGAGTAATCAATTGTTGTCTCTATCACGTTAACTTGTTACAGTGAACATAGTACGACCAGTAGTGCTGGACCTCCATTATGTGTTTGTAAGACAGTAAATAACGTGTGTTGACGAGAGCTACGAGCGATTAGCACGTCGGTAAATAGTTCTGTGTTGGCTGTTATCTTCCGTGTCTATGACTGAACGGGGCATAATCAACTGTTGTCTCTATCACCGTT
Source organism: Myoxocephalus aenaeus (assembly GCA_038501785.1). Classification (NCBI taxonomy): domain Eukaryota; kingdom Metazoa; phylum Chordata; class Actinopteri; order Perciformes; family Cottidae; genus Myoxocephalus; species Myoxocephalus aenaeus. The sequence goes on along the minus strand of JBAMJR010000647.1, from coordinate 186,138 downwards.
AACTTTCTTACAGTGAACTCATACTGACTGTATTAATGTATTTTACAGAGTGGATTCAGAGCTGTGAGGGTCCAGAGGACAACATGCAGCATCGCTGCAGCAGCCTCCCTGTCCGTCTGCCTGCCTGAACACATCACCTAGCAGGCCGCAAAGCCAGCCACAGCTCATCATCCCCACCATATAATAATACATTTGGTTTTAGACATTAAATTACATGTGTCTCCCATTTTATTCATATATTCCACTGCTTTTGTGAACCTAAGACCTTTTGGTAAACCAATTTCCATCACCAAAACCGATATCCCACCGGAGTAAAGTTATGTTTTCACAACAAATATGAGACATTTACAAAATCAAGATTACATTTTTCAGCTTTAGTCATATTTTCATATTTAAACTTGTGCCTTTGGGACAATGGTGCCTCATTATATAGATAGCTGAGATTGTTCTGTATTTTTTGATATACAACACATGATTTTGTATCATATGCTAGTGACTTTAAAGAGGGGAATTTAAAAAGTATGTAAAATCAAGAAAAATCAAGAAATTGACCCCCAGACCTCCAAGTGTTAAACATGATTTTTTTTACTTTGCCTAAAAGCAAATAGCACTCTCCATAGACAACATTAAAAGCAATACTTTCAGTAAAAGTCATATTTTCACTTTAGAGCAGAGGTGTACATGTCACCTGACCACCACGTGACCATATGAAGTCGCATCTTGTCGCTCCCTGTGGGTTCTGATGTCCGCCATTATCTCGCTTTGCCTGAACTTCTGAAGTGAAAACCGTCTGTTCTTCAAGGCAACTCATTAAAAAAGGTAATCATTCTAAATTGTGTTGTTTTAAAGGGAACATGTGTTTTCCATGCATATTATTGTTAGTGGCCGAATGTACAACTGTCTATATATTCCGCACGTGTTCGCTAACATAACGTTAGCTTAGCGCTAACGTAAGGCTAGCTAACAAATCACAGTTGAGAAGCTGTTTGCTGCTTGGCATCCACAGCACACATGGTGACAGAGCCACAGCAATCGCTATGTTATTCCGCCATGTCAGCAAAGGTCTGATACGTCATTCTGCATAACAATTAGCCATGTGCTTTTCTGTTCAGTAGGTAACTGTGTACTTTCGCAGCATGAGGACAACTTAATTTCTTTCAAATACCACACATTATACACCAAAATGAAGCTGAGAGCCTGTGGTTTTTACTTAATAATTAAAATAACGATGTTTTACCTTGTATTTAAGCCAGTAACCCTATCTTTATCCATGGGGGTGGGGGTGGGGGCTGTAGGGGTAGAACATGAAACTTGAAATATGAAAGGTACACTATGAGGATATGAAAATATGTTCCATAGATGATTATATGCCAGTATTAAATTAGCTGGATACTTTAAAGCCACATATTTCATTGCCAGTGAATATTATGTCACAAAATACAACATTTGCCTGATTTAAGGCAACTCCAGGTATAAACCTTGCCCACTTCTGGTCTTCTATCTAGATACAAATACAGAGACAGGATTTTGTTTGATTGAACAGATGGAGATACTTATGTCTCAGTACACCTCTATTAGTACCAGATAATGAGGAACAAATTCATATTTCATTCTTTCAGCTGTCAGTATTTTGCAGTATAGTCCCATACCTTGTGGAAGGAATATGTTTATATATAAGGAAATGTTTTATCCACATGAGTTAATATCAAATCCAATAAGTAGTTGTAAATCTCATAAAACAGCAGCCCAAGCAACAGCTGCAGCCACACTTAAGCATACACACTTCCCCAAATGTTCCTCAGTAAACAGTACAGATTTTTGGCAGATGCCAGTCCTATCTAAGAAACCGGAGGTATCACAAACTGCGTAGTTCCTCTGGTGAAGAGTTCACCAGGGGAAAGGCGCAGTATGTCTAAAGCCTAATTAATACATGTGTCTGTAGTGACAATTATGGATAGAGCTAACTGTCACAAAAAAGTTATTTCTCTCTTTTTCATTTGTGTTTACAGGTTTGCTGCTGTTTCCCGTAACGGTCCGAAATTGTAATCATATTGCTGAATTCGATAAGTCTCAATATGACAACTGTGAACATTTTCATGTATTTTTAAATGGGAATGACAAACCCAAAATATAATTGCAGCACTTCAGAGAATACCTTGAATTTACCACAAATGTATACTTACGAATGTAGTCTGTATTTTAATAATTTAAATTTAAATTGTAATGTAGTGGACATTAAACAACATTTTAATGGCAGGTTCATTTTACATTTCTAGTTTTGCAATATCCTTTTATTATCATATTTGTAGAATTTTGAACACAAATAACGTGTAGTCAAAACAACTATCAAGAAGTTACCCACTCAATGTATGGTGAATAGATTTCACCAAACAATAAACAAATACATTCAATGTTAAGTCATTAACTATAGTTTTATATATCCTTAAAAAAATATTTAAAATACTAAATGATAATCATTGCATGACTGAGTTGTAGATAATCATGCCATACAGGAAATCACTGTTTCTTTGTGTTTCAAACTGTATAAACCTATTTGCCGATTCCAACTTTGGAATTATTGAAGAGTATGTGAAGATGTTCAGGATGGAGTGATCAGACAAATAACAATAACTCTAGTCAAATTGACTCTATGAACTAATTGTTCTCAGTGAGGTATGTGACTTTTTTTATAAAGTAAATAATATTTTCTCCTATTATAAGAAACCTACTAAAAAACCCACAGCACATCTGCAATGCAACATGTAATGTTTTATAACATTTGCATGTGCTTTTTTTTAAAGATCAATGCTGAATTTACAAGAATTACAACTGTGCCACTTCAACCGCGCTTCCTCGCTTCCTTGGACACGAATGATGGAGATCGTCAAAAAAAGGGAGGAGTTATCGGAGAGAAAACCCAGAATATACTGACGGTTCTTGATCACATATGTACTTGCTTTGCTTACGACTTTGGAGTCAGAGATTACCCGTTGACCGATGCACTACGTTCATCTTTTTAGTTTCAAAGGTCGTTTAAATGGTTTGCCAACGTGTGTACATTAGGGTCTTGCAAAAAGTGCAATATTGCTATTGGCCATCCGACCGAATGTCAAGTGAGTGCGGCACATTTCATGTTTTTTTTCATTATGGAGAGTTGGAATGAAAATCAAAGTCTGCATCTCATTTACAGGTAAAAGATAATAAAGTGGTGTCGGGGTGATTGTATTTTTATTTTTGTTCTGTTTTGTTCTGTTTGTCTGTCTGCTGTGTTGTTTTCTTCTTTTTTCCTGTACTTTATTATTGTTTGACAAACCTCATTTTTGTATTTATGTTTAATGTTAATATATTGAAATGATAAAAAATGTAAGTGACAAAAAAAAAGTCTGCATCTCATTTCCCTTCTGTATTCTGCATTTAACAATAATTAAGTTGTTGAGGATTGGGTTATGTAAAATACGAGTTCTTTTCTTTTCTAAGTTCTTTTCATTTTCTCTTTATCGATTATAACTACATATGTTTTGAGTGAAATTGTCTTCTATCACGCTTAATACCCTGTAGTACATTCCTGTTTTTTTATGACATTTTTATGACATTTATATATGGTCATGGTAGATGGTATCTTGTTATAGACGGAAGACAGGTCTAAATAAGGTCCTGCTGCTTATCAGCTGACCTTGAGTAGCTTTTGCAGCTGTAACCACAAACACGCTATTGAGCGTGTGACCACGGTCAAAGCAGATTGTAATCGCACGCACCTGTTACTCCCACTGTGTCTCGACAGATATCTTCCCACGCACTCGCCTATAAATACAAAGATAACTGCGCACTTCTTTAGTTCCTCTCTGACTCTGTCCCAGAGACTGAACCACTCTTATTCTGAATAAGAGATGTTCCCACATTGTAATACTGGTAACTGCTTCTAAGCGCTGAGGGGATTTCCTCCAAGACAAAAAAGAAGCGGTTGATGAATTACAAATGTGACTTTTTACACTTGTAGCTTTTTAAACATATGATACTGGTGAACTGACTCTTAGCTACTGAGGGGAATAAACAAACCTCCAAGTAAAGAAAAAGACTCGGTTATGGTACTGTGTGTATAATAACTCTTGTTGAAATAAAATGTATACTCTAAAATAAGAGTGTAGAACTCTACTCAATGGGGACTCCCGTTTAATGGAATAAGATAACTTCCAGGTTTTTCGAGACGAAGAAGGTAACACCGGGCCGAGGCCATTGACCAGGGAACACAATCCAGCACGATGCTGCCTCGTTTCCAGATCCAGACAAATGTAAGTAATCGTTTGGGTTGCACTGTGTGTTAAACGGTTCATCTTCCTTTCCTGTTAGGTAACAGTTCGGTGGATCACGTGGCTCAATAGTGCAGGTAGGCCACGGGGAAAACAAACAATTGGGGGTTTTAACATCCGTCATTGTCTCTATAAATTGTAATCGAAAGCAAACTGAGAGGGAAACCTCAGGGTTCTAAAACGGGCCCTCCTTACACGGCTGGCGTGAGGAGTAGGCGCTAGACAAAGTCATTCATTACACTGTCATCTTTGCCATTTAAAAGCCAACAATGTACCTCATACTAGCCTTATAAAATAGCTTATTTACATAGCACTTACATCCGGATAAGATGAGTAATTTAAAACAAAAATAATAATTCTGCATTTTCACTATTGAGTCAATAATTCCTTAATCGCAACAGCTCTAAACCACTATTACTGTACCTTCAAGTGCCCATGTGTGCATTGTATAGTGTTTGTGTCTACAGTGAATTGAACACCATCATTTTGCATTTTTATAATTTTGTGTGTGTTTGTGCTTTCACCTAGAGCCTTGAGGTGAATCTAAAAAGAGTGTCTGCTTAAGTGCTTGATCGTGTACCTTGGGGAAGATGGGCACAACCTTATCAAGGACTATCTGGTAAGTAGTTTTGCTTTAATTACATAGGCGTTAGACAAGAAAACATTAAATTAGGGCTGGGCGGTATACCGGTTTGAATTTCCCGTATGATATGAATTGTTCATAGCCGTAACAACTGCTGTCGCTCTTAACAGGCAGCAAAAGATATTGTTCGCCACTGAGGACACAGCGGTCGGAGCTACTTGTCTTAAGTCTATTGAGAGGCAACCTTCATGTTTATAACTTCATAACAACCATTAATAACCCACAACTAACGCTCTTTAAAAGGGCAAAATACCACGACACAACAGTTTGTGACACATACACAATTTGTAACACTAATAATTGTACATTTATAAAATTACACCGCCGAACGGCATGCTGGGTAAAGCTCGCTCGCTGGCACAACAGTCTGTTAACAGCTAGAAGAAACTCCGTCACTACATTAAAAAACAGAAAAGAGCGATGCAGGAGGATCAAAGAGAGACCGGAGATGCACCAATACAATGTGTGCCCAAGAGAGGAGCTGTCTGCTGTTTGGAGGATTTTTGGTTAAAAAAACCCTGATGTAGATCAAAGGACGATATATTGTAAAGTGTGTCGAGCTGCTGTTGTTGCCTCTGGTGGTAACACTAGCAAAAACTAATAATTTAAATGATTTTTTTGTTGCTTTTTGGGGTATTTTGGTTAGACACATATGCAACGCTGATTACTTTGTAATATGTGTGGTATTTGTTATAAATGTAGGTTGGTACATAGAGGGTGATAAGAAGCTATACATGGGGGGACTTAGGACCCAGGGGAATGTAGGTGAAGGAAACAGGAAGTGGCGGAACGGAAGACACGCCACACAAGCTCGCTGGCCGCTTGACGCAAACAAAAATACCGTGAAACCGTTAGAATCTTACAAAATACCGTGATACACATCTTTGGTCCTACGGCCCAGCCCTACATTAATACTCAAACTTTCAAAATCATACATGTTTTTAGTCCTATAAAAATACTCAGGCTTATTGTACATGATTTGACCATGGTTTACTAAGGTATCTGCTGGTTTATATTTGTAAAACCCTGGACCATATTGAACTATTTTAATTGTTATGCAAAATATTTAGCCTGGACATAAAATATGTATTATATGCAAATATTTAATTGAGGTTAAGTTTCAGTGACAATTAATGATAAATATAAAACACTAAGCAGTTTCAATCTTTTAACATTTTAGGAAATCTTAATTTAAGTATTCATTACTGCTGGTCATCGATAAAAAATTGTAATCGCAGGATTTCTTTGCGTTCACCGAGGCATTTCCTACATTTCCGCATCACTAGAACCGGTCCTGCCTGCTGCCATGGCCCTGCTGATGGAACCGGTCCTGCCTGCTGCCATGGCCCTGCTGATGCCCCTCCTCTCTCCCTCCTTCTGCTTCATGGATTATCAGGATCATGGACCATGCCTACTACTCATTATATGAATAATTTCTGTCATATTCATGTAATGTGCTGTAACTACGCTATTCATTCTGGCCACATGACATCTATTGCTTCTGTCCATCAGGAGAGGGATCCTCCTCTGTTGCTCTCCCTCAGGTTTCTTCCCTTTTTTCCCTGTGAAAGGGTTTTTACTATCTTTTTAGGGGAGTTTTTCCTGATCCGATGTGAGGTCCCGGGACAGGATGTTATGTTACAGACTGTAAAGCCCTCCGATGATAACTTGTATTGTGATGTTGGGCTATATAAAATAAACTGAATTGAATTGAATTGAATTGATTTAGAGAATTGTGTAGTTTTTTTATATATTCGTACATCAGAAACTGGTTTCATCAGAATAACTTTTTTAATAAGTGTCTTGTCTTTTATCAGGTGGTTCAGAAGGATGAAACTTGGTCCGAGTTGCAAAATGGCAGTGTTTGTCATCAGGGAGGAGGAGGATCGCCTCCAGCCGCCACACGACATTGGAGTTGTTATTGATGGTGTGGAGGTCCTTAGTGGTTTGCCATCAGTAGCGCGTGCATGTGCTACGTTATTTAGGCTCATTCATGCTCTAAACTTGAGCTATCCAAGTACCTCAAATACACTTTTGATGCTCTGCAAAAAATCATCATGGAGATAGAACCAAAAAAGATGACAGTGTCACTCTGAGTCTCAAACTCTAAATATTGAACCAATGAAAAGACATGTGGATACAACATGTGTTTTGTTCTGTTATATAACTTGTATTCAAATGGTCATCATTTTGTATTAATGCTGTACACTGAATTCACAACAATTCAGTAGCACTGGTAATGTTTTTTTGTTACAGTAGGTTATGCACAAACCCTTATTCTAAGGGTTTAACCCGTGTTATACATGTTATGCATAACAAAGGGTTTGGTTTACCAAATCAAAAATATAATTTGAGAGAAACTATTAAATTTACTTGTAACAAATTAGAGAGATTTTTTTTAGGTTAGTCCAAAGTATCATTTTTTTCATCATGATTATAGATTATAATCTATAATCAGTTCAGACTGGATTTTGCACTTTTCACTGATGACGTGAACTCAGATTACAAACTCATGTTCAAACTACTTGAGAAACATTAACATTATATTTATAACAATCATTGTTCCATATCTCAGAGAGAAATTCTACTGCATATAACAAATACATCTTTTGAACCTCGTTCTATTCTCCAGTTAAAGAGAGGAAGAACACAAAGTGATCAAACATGTCCAGATTCCTCTGGTAGGATTCTCACCTGTTGAACTGACCTCCGGTCAGTTTACAGACGCGTTCACCTTCATGTGTGAGGAACCTCTGGAGAGAAGCAGCTGCTCGTGTCGTCCTGTCAGTCCTGGTGTCTGTGTGCATTTGACCTGAGGACGCCGTCACACCCTCATCTCTTCAGAGTCAAAGTCCACCATAAATACAGTGACACGTCAGAACCAGTCAAACAGGTGATAGATGTCAGCCTATCAGAGGTGGTTTTAGTTCCTCATTCCTCTCCCTCACCTGGAGCTGAGTCATGCTGTGTTGTTGAGTGTTGGAGTCGTATATATTGTATATTGCGTGTAATAAAAACTGCAGCCCGTTGTCCTGGGGTCCAAATGACCCACGTGGGTTTTTCTGCATGATCCCGTTTCCTCGGGTCACAGTGACCCACGTGGACCTACACATCCTCCCGTTGTCCTCGGGTCAGAACGACCCTGTGTATATCTCACCATCTCTCCGTTGTCATAGGGTTAATGTGATCCCCGTGTATGTCTCGCTAACCCGACACTCCCTGATGAAAGTTCTCAGACCCACAGTGGCTCAGGACTCCCTGCTAAAAGTTCTCGGGGCCACGAATGCTCAGGACCCCTGATCATAAAAGTCAACAACCTGGACTTCATACCTGTCATGTATGTCTGGAGGTTATATTGTACTTGAGCTACTTGACTTTACTTTCAAAGATATGACTTGACTCTGATGTGTGTTGGGTGGACACACGGTGCTCGAGGTTGATGGGGCTACACGACGAGGCTTCTCGAGCCAGAGTCACTCTGAGCCACGTGTATGTGTAGGTATCCTTCCCGTTGTCCTCGGGTCGAAATGACCCTGTGTGTATTTCCACAACATCCAGTTGTCCTCGGGTCACCCTGGTCTGGAGGTACGCGAGCTGGTGGGCTTACTTTCACAAATATGTTTTGACTGTGATGTCTGTTGGGTGGACACACTGTGCTCGACCCCGAGGTGGCCTCAACCATGAGGCTCCCCGAGTCCACGGTGGCTCACTCTCCCCTGATGAAAGTTACAGAGTCCACGGTGGCTCACTCTCCCCTGATGAAAGTTACAGAGTCCACGGTGGCTCACTCTCCCCTGATGAAAGTTACAGAGTCCACGGTGGCTCAGGACTCTCTGATAATATGAGTCAGCACCTGTACTTCGTACCCGTCACGTCGGTCTGGAGGTTATATTGTACGTGAGCCGCATGGCTTTATTTTCACAAATATGTTTTGACTGATCTGTGTTGGGTGGACACACTGTGCTCGACCCCGAGGTGGCCTCAACCATGAGGCTCCCCGAGTCCGAGGTGGCTCACTCTTCCCTGATGAAAGTTATCGAGTCCACAGTGGTTCAGGACTTTCTGATAATACGAGTCAGCAACCTGGACTTTGTACCCGTCATGTCGGTCTGGAGGTGTGTGAGCTGCATGGCTTTATTTTCACAAATATGTTTTGACTGATCTGTGTTGGGTGGACACACTGTGCTCCAGCCTGAGTTGGCTCCACGCAGGCTCCTTCTCTCCACCCAAGTGAATGGGCGCCCACGCTGGCTCAGGACTCCCAGATAACCACCTAGACCTCATACTCGTAATGTAGGTGTGGAGGTTATATCGTCGTTGACTTTACATAAACAAATAGGTTTTGACTCTGTGTGTTGGGTGTCAGGTGTGAGATCGAGGTGGCGACCACGATGAGGCTTCTCGAGCCCATGGCGGCTCATGACTCCCTGATGAGGCTTCTCCCACACACAATGGCGCAGGACTCCCTGGTGAACGTTCTCGAGCCCACGGTGGCTCACGACTCCCGATAAGTCAAAGACCTCAACCTCATACACATCATGCAGGTGGTAGTTGTGGAAGTTATATCGTCATTGACTTTACTTTCAGAAATATGTTTTGACTGTGACGTGTGTTGGGTGTCTGATGTGAGATCAAGGTGGCGACCACGATGAGGCTTCTCAAGCCCACGATGGCTCGAGACTCCATTATGAAAGTCCTCGAGCCCCCGGTGTCTCAAAACTCCCTGATGAAAGTTTTCAAGCCCACTCTGGCTCAGGATTCCCCGGTAAATCAACGACCTCGACCTCATACACGTAATGGAGGTTATATCATTCTTGCCTTTACTTTCAGGATTACATTTTGACTGCTGCGTGTTGTTTGTTCGAGTCTGAGTGTCAACCACGACGAGGCTTCTCGAGCCCGGTTCACTCAGACCCACGTGTATGTGTAGGTATGTATAGACAGGACAGAGTCAGACTCCAGCGGATCATCAGGTCTGCAGAGAGAACCATTGGTTCCAGCCTGCCCTCCATCCTGGACTTGCACACCTCCAGAGTCAGGAAGCGGGCTGTAAAGATCACCACAGACCCCTCACACCCTGTAGACCCTCACACCCTGTAGACCCTCACACCCTGTAGACCCTCTCACCCTGTAGACCCTCTCACCCTGTAGACCCTCACACCCTGTAGACCCTCTCACCCTGCAGACCCTCTCACCCTGTAGACCCTCTCACCCTGTAGACCCTCTCACCCTGTAGACCCTCTCACCCTGTAGACCCTGTAGACCCTCTCACCCTGTAGACCCTCTCACCCTGTAGACCCTCTCACCCTGTAGACCCTCACACCCTGTAGACCCTCTCACCCTGTAGACCCTCTCACCCTGTAGACCCTCACACCCTGCAGACCCTCTCACCCTGTAGACCCTCTCACCCTGTAGACCCTCACACCCTGCAGACCCTCTCACCCTGTAGACCCTCTCACCCTGTAGACCCTCACACCCTGTAGACCCTCACACCCTGCAGACCCTCTCACCCTGTAGACCCTCTCACCCTGTAGACCCTCACACCCTGTAGACCCTCACACCCTGCAGACCCTCTCACCCTGTAGACCCTCTCACCCTGTAGACCCTCTCACCCTGTAGACCCTGTAGACCCTCTCACCCTGTAGACCCTCTCACCCTGTAGACCCCTCACACCCTGTAGACCCTCTCACCCTGCAGACCCTCTCACCCTGTAGACCCTCACACCCTGTAGACCCTCACACCCTGTAGACCCTCTCACCCTGTAGACCCTCTCACCCTGTAGACCCTCACACCCTGTAGACCCTCTCACCCTGTAGACCCTCTCACCCTGTAGACCCTCTCACCCTGCAGACCCTCTCACCCTGTAGACCCTCTCACCCTGTAGACCCTGTAGACCCTCACACCCTGTAGACCCTCACACCCTGCAGACCCTCTCACCCTGTAGACCCTCTCACCCTGTAGACCCTCTCACCATGTAGACCCTCTCACCCTGTAGACCCCTCACACCCTGTAGACCCTCTCACCCTGCAGACCCTCTCACCCTGTAGACCCTCTCACCCTGTAGACCCTCTCACCCTGTAGACCCTCTCACCCTGTAGACCCTGTAGACCCTCACACCCTGTAGACCCTCACACCCTGCAGACCCTCTCACCCTGTAGACCCTCTCACCCTGTAGACCCTCACACCCTGCAGACCCTCTCACCCTGCAGACCCTCTCACCCTGTAGACCCTCTCACCCTGTAGACCCTCTCACCCTGTAGACCCTCACACCCTGTAGACCCTCACACCCTGCAGACCCTCTCACCCTGTAGACCCTCACACCCTGTAGACCCTCTCACCCTGTAGACCCTCTCACCCTGTAGACCCTGTAGACCCTCTCACCCTGTAGACCCTCTCACCCTGTAGACCCTCACACCCTGTAGACCCTCTCACCCTGTAGACCCTCTCACCCTGTAGACCCTGTAGACCCTCTCACCCTGTAGACCCTCTCACCCTGTAGACCCTCTCACCCTGCAGACCCTGTAGACCCTCTCACCCTGTAGACCCTCTCACCCTGTAGACCCTCTCACCCTGTAGACCCTCTCACCCTGTAGACCCTGTAGACCCTCACACCCTGTAGACCCTCACACCCTGCAGACCCTCTCACCCTGCAGACCCTCTCACCCTGTAGACCCTCACACCCTGTAGACCCTCACACCCTGTAGACCCTCACACCCTGTAGACCCTCACACCCTGTAGACCCTCACACCCTGCAGACCCTCACACCCTGTAGACCCTCTCACCCTGTAGACCCTCTCACCCTGTAGACCCTGTAGACCCTCTCACCCTGTAGACCCTCACACCCTGTAGACCCTCACACCCTGTAGACCCTCTCACCCTGTAGACCCTGTAGACCCTCTCACCCTGTAGACCCTCTCACCCTGTAGACCCTCTCACCCTGCAGACCCTCACACCCTGTAGACCCTCTCACCCTGTAGACCCTCTCACCCTGTAGACCCTCTCACCCTGTAGACCCTCTCACCCTGTAGACCCTCACTGGACACCAGCTGTTCACCTCCTCCCCTCTGGAAGGCGCTACAGAGCACTGTACGCCAGAACCACCAGACACAGAAACAGCTTCTTCCCACTGGAGTCTCTCTGATGAACATTAAACAGACTCTTCATCTGCACTATCTCCACTTTTTGTTGTCTTACTACTGTCTTTAATGTCCTTTTATATTTTTATATTTATCTTGTATATTGTGTGTGTGAAAAAAGTACGAGAGCCAGTGAAACCGGAGTCAAATTCCATGTATGTGAAAATTTACATGGCCATTAAAGCTGATTCTGATTCTGATTCTGATATCCTCCCTGTTGTCTTCAAGTCAAAATGACCCTGGCCACATGTCCACATCTCTCCTGTTGTCCTCGGGTCGAATGACGGGACAGTTTGACCCGCAGGACACAAGGTGTATACGGAATGTGTGAGGACATCACAAGGGTTAAATCAAATCAAGTTTTCACTGAGGCCTTCCTTTCCTCTATAACGCGTCCTCACAGCGAGCCAATCAGACCAATCACAGATCAGGAGTAGTTCTCCTATCTGTCCACTAGATGGTGTGACTAACCTCCTAAAGAGATAAAGATCAGCTCAGTTCAGAAAGATTTAAAGAAGCAGCAGCAACCTGGATCACATGCAAGTCTCACTGATGAGACCCAATGTCACGTTGATGTGTATTTATTCATAAATGTGTTATTTTGAATGAAGATTTGGTGAAACACGTTCATCAATCACATCCTTCTAGAATGATTTCAAACATACATGTTGGACCATTTTCTGAGCAGCAGGTTCTAAAAGTTTCTAAACTTTACAAGTTTACAGTCAAAGACTCTCTGGATGTTGGATCTGATCCTGGAGCAGTGTCCTTACAGACATGACTTTAAGCTCTTATACACACGGTGGATGTGATGTAATGGATCTGATCCTGGAGCAGTGTCCTCACAGACATGACTTTAAGCTCTTATACACACGGTGGATGTGATGTAATGGATCTGATCCTGGAGCAGTGTCCTCACAGACATGACTTTAAGCTCTTATACACACGGTGGATGTGATGTAATGGATCTGATCCTGGAGCAGTGTCCTTACAGACATGACTTTAAGCTCTTATACACACGGTGGATGTGATGTAATGGATCTGATCCTGGAGCAGTGTCCTTACAGACAGGACTTTAAGCTCTTATACACACGGTGGATGTGATGTAATGGATCTGATCCTGGAGCAGTGTCCTCACAGACATGACTTTAAGCTCTTATACACACGGTGGATGTGATGTAATGGATCTGATCCTGGAGCAGTGTCCTTACAGACATGACTTTAAGCTCTTATACACACGGTGGATGTGATGTAATGGATCTGATCCTGGAGCAGTGTCCTCACAGACAGGACTTTAAGCTCTTATACACATGGTGGATGTGATGTAATGGATCTGATCCTGGAGCAGTGTCCTTACAGACATGACTTTAAGCTCTTATACACACGGTGGATGTGATGTAATGGATCTGATCCTGGAGCAGTGTCCTTACAGACATGACTTTAAGCTCTTATACACATGGTGGATGTGATGTAATGGATCTGATCCTGGAGCAGTGTCCTTACAGACAGGACTTTAAGCTCTTATACACATGGTGGATGTGATGTAATGGATCTGATCCTGGAGCAGTGTCCTCACAGAGAGGACTTTAAGCTCTTATACACACGGTGGATGTGATGTAATGGATCTGATCCTGGAGCAGTGTCCTTACAGACATGACTTTAAAATAAATTATCAAGTATAAAAAAAAAAAAAGGCCCTCTGCATTTGGCTCGCTCTCGCTGGGGGAGGACGTCTGGTGTGTCGCTGACATGGACACACGCCTTATCTTTTGGTTTGTACCTTTTTGCACACTGCCATCATGCACTTCACTACTGACACCTGATACCTTCACTTTGATTAGTTTGACTTGGGTTGTTAAAAATAGCCCTCTTTTGTTGGCAGCCCTCGTTTGTCTCCCTGTTTGGTGCAGCCCTGGAGCCGGGTTGTGACTCGTCCACCCTGTCTGTGTGGTGACGACGTGCCCGTCTATACGGTGAGTTAACTGCTGCTTTCCTGTTCCTGTTAGGCTTCAGAGCGGATTCCCTTGGAGTTCGTTTTTGTTAGTGTGGTGCCAAAAACGGTTGGAGCAGTTGTCTTGGGGGTTTCCACTGTGACCTGGATCAGGGTTTCTCCTCTGTGACCTGGATCGGGGTTTCTCCTCTGTGATCTGGATCGGGGTTTCTCCTCTGTGACCTGGATCAGGGTTTCTCCTCTGTGACCTGGATCGGGGTTTCTACTGTGACCTGGATCAGGGTTTCTCCTCTGTGACCTGGATCAGGGTCCATGTGACCTGGATCAGGGTTTCTCCTCTGTGACCTGGATCGGGGTTTCTACTGTGATCTGGATCAGGGTCCATGTGACCTGGATCAGGGTTTCTCCTCTGTGACCTGGATCAGGGTTTCTCCTCTGTGACCTGGATCAGGGTTTCTCCTCTGTGACCTGGATCAGGGTTTCTCCTCTGTGACCTGGATCAGGGTTTCTCCTCTGTGATCTGGATCAGGGTCCATGTGACCTGGATCAGGGTTTCTCCTCTGTGACCTGGATCGGGGTTTCTCCCCTGTGACCTGGATCGGGGTTTCTCCCCTGTGACCTGGATCAGGGTTTCTCCTCTGTGACCTGGATCGGGGTTTCTCCTCTGTGATCTGGATCGGGGTTTCTCCTCTGTGACCTGGATCAGGGTTTCTCCTCTGTGACCTGGATCGGGGTTTCTACTGTGACCTGGATCAGGGTTTCTCCTCTGTGACCTGGATCAGGGTCCATGTGACCTGGATCAGGGTTTCTCCTCTGTGACCTGGATCGGGGTTTCTACTGTGATCTGGATCAGGGTCCATGTGACCTGGATCAGGGTTTCTCCTCTGTGACCTGGATCAGGGTTTCTCCTCTGTGACCTGGATCAGGGTTTCTCCTCTGTGACCTGGATCAGGGTTTCTCCTCTGTGACCTGGATCAGGGTTTCTCCTCTGTGATCTGGATCAGGGTCCATGTGACCTGGATCAGGGTTTCTCCTCTGTGACCTGGATCGGGGTTTCTCCCCTGTGACCTGGATCGGGGTTTCTCCCCTGTGACCTGGATCAGGGTTTCTCCTCTGTGACCTGGATCGGGGTTTCTCCTCTGTGACCTGGATCGGGGTTTCTCCTCTGTGACCTGGATCGGGGTTTCTCCTCTGTGACCTGGATCGGGGTTTCTCCTCTGTGACCTGGATCAGGGTTTCTCCTCTGTGACCTGGATCGGGGTTTCTCCACTGTGACCTGGATCGGGGTCCATGTGACCTGGATCGGGGTTTCTCCACTGTGACCTGGATCGGGGTCCATGTGACCTGGATCAGGGTTTCTCCTCTGTGACCTGGATCAGGGTTTCTCCCCTGTGACCTGGATCGGGGTTTCTCCTCTGTGACCTGGATCGGGGTTTCTACTCTGTGACCTGGATCAGGGTTTCTCCTCTGTGACCTGGATCAGGGTTTCTCCTCTGTGACCTGGATCAGGGTTTCTCCCCTGTGACCTGGATCAGGGTTTCTCCTCTGTGACCTGGATCGGGGTTTCTCCTCTGTGACCTGGATCAGGGTTTCTCCTCTGTGACCTGGATCGGGGTTTCTCCTCTGTGACCTGGATCGGGGTTTCTCCTCTGTGACCTGGATCGGGGTTTCTCCTCTGTGACCTGGATCAGGGTTTCTCCTCTGTGACCTGGATCAGGGTCCATGTGACCTGGATCAGGGTTTCTCCTCTGTGACCTGGATCGGGGTTTCTCCTCTGTGACCTGGATCGGGGTTTCTCCTCTGTGACCTGGATCGGGGTTTCTCCTCTGTGACCTGGATCGGGGTTTCTCCTCTGTGACCTGGATCGGGGTTTCTCCTCTGTGACCTGGATCAGGGTTTCTCCTCTGTGACCTGGATCAGGGTCCATGTGACCTGGATCAGGGTTTCTCCTCTGTGACCTGGATCGGGGTTTCTCCTCTGTGACCTGGATCGGGGTTTCTCCTCTGTGACCTGGATCGGGGTTTCTCCTCTGTGACCTGGATCGGGGTTTCTCCTCTGTGACCTGGATCGGGGTTTCTCCTCTGTGACCTGGATCGGGGTTTCTCCTCTGTGACCTGGATCAGGGTTTCTCCTCTGTGACCTGGATCAGGGTTTCTCCTCTGTGACCTGGATCAGGGTTTCTCCTCTGTGACCTGGATCAGGGTTTCTCCTCTGTGACCTGGATCAGGGTTTCTCCTCTGTGACCTGGATCAGGGTTTCTCCTCTGTGACCTGGATCAGGGTTTCTCCTCTGTGACCTGGATCAGGGTCCATGTGCTCAGTGTGAGCAGAAGCGCTGCCAGGTGTCTGCCAAGCAATAGAATAAAGTACAAATGTATTCAGAGATTGCATTTGTTGGCTCGGTGCAATGTTTCAATAAGTTTTAAAAATCAAATATGTTTGCACTGTTAAAAGCTAATATAAAAATGTATAGAAACTGCTGGTTGCCTTTTTTTAAGTATGACCAAAATATGTTATTAATGTAAAAGTAAATAAGTAAACTTTCAACAATATTGTGCTTTCTGTGTGGCCCTCCTATAAGATCACAATACCAGCGGTGGCCCAGAGCCAAATTGAGACCCCTGGTTTGGCGGGATAGTCTGAGAACATATAAGAAGGCCCTCCGTAATGCCAGAGGAGCCTACTACTCATCACTCATAGAGAAAAACAAGAGCAACCCTAGGTTTCTCTTTAGCACTGTGGCCAGGCTGGCTGAGAGTCATAGCTCGGTGGATCCGTTATTCCTATAGACCTCAGTAGTAGTAGTAGTAGTAGTAGTAGTAGTAGTAGTAGTAGTAGTAGTAGTAGTAGTACTAGTAGTAGAAGCTCGGTGGATCCGTGTATTCCTATAGACCTCAGTAGTAATGACTTTATGAACTTCTTCAATGGTAAGATTATGGCCATTAGAGACAGGATCGGTGATCTCCTGCCCTCGACTACTGCCGGTCCATCCTCAGTGGGATGGTATGGTCCATCCTCAGTGGGATGGTATGGTCCATCCTCAGTGGGATGGTATGGTCCATCCTCAGTGGGATGGTATGGTCCATCCTCAGTGGGATGGTATGGTCCATCCTCGAGTGGGATGGTATGGTCCATCCTCGGTTGGGATGGTATGGTCCATCCTCGGGTGGGATGGTATGGTCCATCCTCAGTGGGATGGTATGGTCCATCCTCGGTTGGGATGGTATGGTCCATCCTCGGGTGGGATGGTATGGTCCATCCTCGGTTGGGATGGTATGGTCCATCCTCAGTGGGATGGTATGGTCCATCCTCGGGTGGGATGGTATGGTCCATCCTCGGGTGGGATGGTATGGTCCATCCTCAGTGGGATGGTATGGTCCATCCTCAGTGGGATGGTATGGTCCATCTCCTCAGTGGGATGGTATGGTCCATCCTCGAGTGGGATGGTATGGTCCATCCTCGGTTGGGATGGTATGGTCCATCCTCGGGTGGGATGGTATGGTCCATCCTCGGGTGGGATGGTATGGTCCATCCTCAGTGGGATGGTATGGTCCATCCTCAGTGGGATGGTATGGTCCATCCTCGAGTGGGATGGTATGGTCCATCCTCGGTTGGGATGGTATGGTCCATCCTCGGGTGGGATGGTATGGTCCATCCTCAGTGGGATGGTATGGTCCATCCTCGGTTGGGATGGTATGGTCCATCCTCGGGTGGGATGGTATGGTCCATCCTCGGTTGGGATGGTATGGTCCATCCTCAGTGGGATGGTATGGTCCATCCTCGGGTGGGATGGTATGGTCCATCCTCAGTGGGATGGTATGGTCCATCCTCGGGTGGGATGGTATGGTCCATCCTCAGTGGGATGGTATGGTCCATCCTCAGTGGGATGGTATGGTCCATCCTCAGTGGGATGGTATGGTCCATCCTCGAGTGGGATGGTATGGTCCATCCTCAGTGGGATGGTATGGTCCATCCTCGAGTGGGATGGTATGGTCCATCCTCGGTTGGGATGGTATGGTCCATCCTCGGGTGGGATGGTATGGTCCATCCTCAGTGGGATGGTATGGTCCATCCTCGGTTGGGATGGTATGGTCCATCCTCGGGTGGGATGGTATGGTCCATCCTCGGTTGGGATGGTATGGTCCATCCTCGGTTGGGATGGTATGGTCCATCCTCGGGTGGGATGGTATGGTCCATCCTCAGTGGGATGGTATGGTCCATCCTCAGTGGGATGGTATGGTCCATCCTCGGGTGGGATGGTATGGTCCATCCTCAGTGGGATGGTATGGTCCATCCTCAGTGGGATGGTATGGTCCATCCTCGAGTGGGATGGTATGGTCCATCCTCGGTTGGGATGGTATGGTCCATCCTCGGTGGGATGGTATGGTCCATCCTCGGGTGGGATGGTATGGTCCATCCTCGAGTGGGATGGTATGGTCCATCCTCGAGTGGGATGGTATGGTCCATCCTCAGTGGGATGGTATGGTCCATCCTCGGGTGGGATGGTATGGTCCATCCTCGGTTGGGATGGTATGGTCCATCCTCAGTGGGATGGTATGGTCCATCCTCGGGTGGGATGGTACGGTCCATCCTCGGGTGGGA
>JBAMJR010000647.1:142500-162500 GCA_038501785.1 Myoxocephalus aenaeus | reverse complement strand
AGAGGAGTCGCCCCCTGGTGGTCAGGAGAGAGAATGCAGCTTTAACACATGAAGCATAGACTTCTATACAACCAGAGGAGTCGCCCCCTGGTGGTCAGGAGAGAGAATGCAGCTTAACACATGAAGCATAGACTTCTATACAACCAGAGGAGTCGCCCCCTGGTGGTCAGGAGAGAGAATGCAGCTTTAACACATGAAGCATAGACTTCTATACAACCAGAGGAGTCACCCCCTGGTGGTCAGGAGAGAGAGTGCAGCTTTAACACATGAAGCATAGACTTCTATACAACCAGAGGAGTCGCCCCCTGGTGGTCAGGAGAGAGAATGCAGCTTTAACACATGAAGCATAGACTTCTATACAACCAGAGGAGTCGCCCCCTGGTGGTCAGGAGAGAATGCAGCTTTAACACATGAAGCATAGACTTCTATACAACCAGAGGAGTCGCCCCCTGGTGGTCAGGAGAGAGAATGCAGCTTTAACACATGGAGCAGTTTGTTATTTGTACAATTTATTAAGAAGATAAAGAAGCTGAAAGGAGACAACATGTTCAACATGCTGAACCTCTGTGATGTCACAACAACAACAATAATAATATTCATAATAAAAACTGTAATGTTTTAATACATCGCTCTGAAGCGTCCGTCCTGTCTTCAGTGTCTCTGATGGAGGACAAACGGTGTCACATGACAGGAAGTGACATCACACACGGGTCAGTAAAAGTCCTGATCGTAATCTGTGGCGTCCATCATCTGCTTCATCTCTGACACGCTATTGGCCAGGTAGGACGACAGCTCCTCTGAGAGAGAGACAGGCAGAGAGAGAGAGAGAGAGAGAGAGAGAGAGAGAGAGAGAGAGAGAGAGAGACAGGCAGAAGAGAGAGAGAGAGACAGAGACAGAGAGAGAGAGAGAGACAGAGAGAGAGAGAGAGAGAGAGACAGAGAGAGAGAGAGAGAGAGAGAGAGAGAGAGACAGAGAGAGAGAGAGAGAGAGAGAGACAGAGAGAGAGAGAGAGAGAGAGACACAGAGAGAGAGGCAGAGAGAGAGAGAGAGAGAGAGAGAGAGAGAGAGAGAGAGAGAGAGAGAGAGAGAGAGAGAGAGAGAGACAGAGAGAGACAGAGGAGAGAGAGAGAGAGAGAGACAGAGAGAGAGACAGAGAGAGAGAGAGAGAGAGAGAGACACACAGAGAGAGAGACAGAGAGAGAGAAGAGAGAGAGAGACAGAGAGAGAGAGAGAGAGAGAGAGAGAGACAGGAGAGAGAAGGCAGAGAGAGAGAGAAGAGAGAGAGAGAGAGAGAGAGACAGAGAGAGAGACAGAGGAGAGAGAGAGAGACAGAGAGAGAGACAGGCAGAGAGAGAGAGAGAGAGAGAGAGAGACAGAGAGAGAGAGAGAGAGAGAGACAGAGAGAGAGAGAGAGAGAGAGAGACACAGAGAGAGAGCAGAGAGAGAGAGAGAGAGAGAGAGAGAGAGAGACAGAGAGAGAGACAGAGAGAGAGAGAGAGAGACAGAGAGAGAGACAGCAGAGAGAGAGAGAGAGAGAGAGAGAGACAGAGAGAGAGAGAGAGACAGAGAGACAGAGAGAGAGAGAGAGACAGAGAGACAGAGAGAGAGAGAGAGAGACAGAGAGAGAGACAGGCAGAGAGAGAGAGAGAGAGAGAGAGACAGAGAGAGAGGAGAGAGACAGAGAGAGAGACAGAGAGAGAGAGAGAGAGACAGAGAGAGAGACAGGCAGAGAGAGAGAAGAGAGAGAGAGACAGGCAGAGAGAGAGAGAGAGGGAGAGAGACAGAGAGAGAGACAGAGAGAGAGACAGAGAGAGATGAGAGAGAGAGAGACAGATGAGAGAGAGAGAGAGAGAGAGACACAGAGGAGAGAGGCAGAGAGAGAGAGAGAGAGAGAGAGAGAGAGAGACAGAGAGAGAGACAGAGAGAGAGAGAGAGAGACAGAGAGAGAGACAGGCAGAGAGAGAGAGAGAGAGAGAGAGAGACAGGCAGAGAGAGAGAGAGAGACAGAGACAGAGAGAGAGAGAGAGACAGAGAGAGAGAGAGAGAGAGAGACAGAGAGAGAGAGAGAGACAGAGAGAGAGACAGGCAGAGAGAGAGAGAGAGGGAGAGAGACAGAGAGAGAGACAGAGAGAGAGACAGAGAGAGAGAAGAGAGAGAGAGGTAGTTTTTAGTTTCATGAATACTGTTGTCAATAAAACCCATCTCCCAGTCCCCGCCTGTCTCACCTGCTCCCAGTACTCCCAGTCCCCGCCTGTCTCA
This sequence comes from Myoxocephalus aenaeus, assembly GCA_038501785.1. Lineage (NCBI taxonomy): Eukaryota > Metazoa > Chordata > Actinopteri > Perciformes > Cottidae > Myoxocephalus > Myoxocephalus aenaeus. Next base: position 160,240 of record JBAMJR010000647.1, on the reverse strand, counting down.
CCTGCTCCCAAGTACTCCCAGTCCCATGCCTGTCTCACCTGCTCCCAGTACTCCCAGTCCCCGCCTGTCTCACCTGCTCCCAGTACTCCCAGTCCCATGCCTGTCTCACCTGCTCCCAGTACTCCCAGTCCCATGCCTGTCTCACCTGCTCCCAGTACTCCCAGTCCCATGCCTGTCTCACCTGCTCCCAGTACTCCCAGTCCCCGCCTGTCTCACCTGCTCCCAGTACTCCCAGTCCCCGCCTGTCTCACCTGCTCCCAGTACTCCCAGTACAGCGGAGGCCGACACAGAGCCCACGTTGTTGCGAGCGACGCAGCGATAGGTCCCCGAGTCCTCTGGCCCCGCCCCCTCGATCTGCAGCCAACTGGTGAGCTCGAACTTCAAGGGACCGCCCCGGACTGAGGACGGAGAGACAGACAGGTCAGGAGAGACAGACGGGTCAGGAGAGAGAGACAGACAGACGGGTCAGGAGAGAGAGACGGGTCAGGAGAGAGAGACGGGTCAGGAGAGAGAGGACGGGTCAGGAGAGAGAGACGGGTCAGGAGAGACAGACGGGTCAGGAGAGAGACAGACGGGTCAGGAGAGAGAGACAGACGGTCAGGAGAGACAGACGGGTCAGGAGAGAGAGACGGGTCAGGAGAGAGAGACGGGTCAGGAGAGAGAGACGGGTCAGGAGAGAGAGACGGGTCAGGAGAGAGAGACAGACGGGTCAGGAGAGACAGACGGGTCAGGAGAGACAGACGGGTCAGGAGAGAGACAGACGGGTCAGGAGAGAGAGACAGACGGGTCAGGAGAGACAGACGGGTCAGGAGAGAGAGACGGGTCAGGAGAGAGAGACGGGTCAGGAGAGAGAGACAGACGGGTCAGGAGAGACAGACGGGTCAGGAGAGAGACAGACGGGTCAGGAGAGAGAGACAGACGGGTCAGGAGAGACAGACGGGTCAGGAGAGAGAGGACAGACGGGTCAGGAGAGAGAGACAGACGGGTCAGGAGAGACAGACGGGTCAGGAGAGAGAGACAGACGGGTCAGGAGAGACAGACAGACAGGTCAGGAGAGAGAGACGCTCACCTGGGACAGAGATGTGGGCGTCGTCTCCGGGCAGCGCCCCGCCCTGCGCCCCGCCCTGCGCCCCGCCCCGCCCCTCCTTCCTCCACTCCACCAGCGCCATGGGAACGCAGACACCTCACACTGGAACGCCACGCTGCTGCCGGACCCCTTCACCTGCTGAGGGGGGCACCTTGATGACGGGGGCTGGAGGGGCAGACAGACAGACAGACAGGTCAGGAGGGAGAGACGGGTAGGGGGGAGAGAGGCAGGCAGACAGGTCAGGTAGACAGACAGACAGGCAGGTCAGGTAGACAGACAGGTACACAGGCAGGCAGACAGGCAGGTGTCTTACCGCTCTCGCAGGGCCCCGCCCCCCTGGTCTGGAGTGTGGCTTGAGAAGGCGGCCTCTCTGAACTCACACGTGTTCATGTAGGTGAGTCCGTCAGAGCCGCACAGCGCCTCCTGCTGCTCACACACGCACACCGCCTCCTCCTCCTCTCCTCCTCCTCCCGGTCCCGCCTGGCACCGCATCCCGGTCCCGCACAGCCCGTAGAAGACGCTGCGGTCCCCCGGGTCGCAGGTCTGCCCCTGCAGGTTTCCGCACTCCGCGCAGCAGCCGCAGGGCTCCGGCACCAGGCCGGCCCGGCAGCCGCGGGGCGGCGGGCACAGCGCCGCCTCACACGGGCCGCAGCCGGCCGGCGGGCCGTGTGAGGCGGGCAGCGGGCCGGGGAGGACCCGGCATGTGTGGAGGTCCAGACAGAGAGCCAGGAGGACGAGTCCGCTCAGACCCGGCATCGCGACCCGTCTGCGGGTTCCGTTTGGCTGCAAACAACCAGACCCGAACCAGAACTAGACCCAGAACCAGACCCAGACCCTCTCGGACCCGAACAGGAAGACGAGCTACAAAATAAAAGTCCTACTTTTTTCAAAGTTAAAAGTCAACACATTTCTGAACTGAGTTTAAACAGCCGAGCTGCGCGCGCTGCTCCGCCGACACAAACAGGCACGAGACCGACGTCTAGACCGCCACAATAAAACCCCAACGTCCGGTCACATCCTTCAGAATAAAGGCATACAAACCAGTTTTTATCTGTGTACACGACCAGGGATCATATTAAACCTTAAAACCACACGCAGGCTCAAGGTCACCTTACAACAATAAAACTACTTCAAATCAATTAGAGTCAAATCAGTTGTATTATTCTGAACTTTGACGGGAAAAAAATCCTCTCTTTGGAAAAAATGGCATATTGAGCTTTTATTCTGAAGGCGCAGCGGTCTCATTTCCTGTCTCGTTCGGTCTCAGCTGACACAGTAGCGCGCGGCTGCTTGTGTTTGATGTGCTCCCTTCAGCACGCCTCCCCCCGCCAGACCGGACAGCTGGTGAACTCATCATCCGGGTTTTAAGGTCTGGGAAGGTTCTCAGGGTCCTCATGGAGGTGTACAGGTCCTATAGAGGTGTACAGGTCCTATAGGGTCCTCCTGGAGGTGTACAGGTCCTATAGAGGTGTACAGGTCCTATAGGGTCCTCCTGGAGGTGTACAGGTCCTATAGGGTCCTCCTGGAGGTGTACAGGTCCTATAGGGTCCTCCTGGAGGTGTACAGGTCCTATAGGGTCCTCCTGGAGGTGTACAGGTCCTATAGAGGTGTACAGGTCCTATAGGGTCCTCATGGAGGTGTACAGGTCCTATAGAGGTGTACAGGTCCTATAGGGTCCTCCTGGAGGTGTACAGGTCCTATAGAGGTGTACAGGTCCTATAGGGTCCTCATGGAGGTGTACAGGTCCTATAGGGTCCTCATGGAGGTGTACAGGTCCTATAGGGTCCTCCTGGAGGTGTACAGGTCCTATAGAGGTGTACAGGTCCTATAGGGTCCTCCTGGAGGTGTACAGGTCCTATAGGGTCCTCATGGAGGTGTACAGGTCCTATAGGGTCCTCATGGAGGTGTACAGGTCCTATAGGGTCCTCCTGGAGGTGTACAGGTCCTATAGGGTCCTCATGGAGGTGTACAGGTCCTATAGGGTCCTCATGGAGGTGTACAGGTCCTATAGGGTCCTCATGGAGGTGTACAGGTCCTATAGGGTCCTCATGGAGGTGTACAGGTCCTATAGGGTCCTCATGGAGGTGTACAGGTCCTATAGGGTCCTCCTGGAGGTGTACAGGTCCTATAGGGTCCTCATGGAGGTGTACAGGTCCTATAGGGTCCTCCTGGAGGTGTACAGGTCCTATAGGGTCCTCCTGGAGGTGTACAGGTCCTATAGGGTCCTCATGGAGGTGTACAGGTCCTATAGGGTCCTCCTGGAGGTGTACAGGTCCTATAGGGTCCTCATGGAGGTGTACAGGTCCTATAGGGTCCTCATGGAGGTGTACAGGTCCTATAGGGTCCTCATGGAGGTGTACTATAACTCAATATTATTATACCTATTATTATAACTCAATATTATTATAACTAAATATTATTATAACTATAACTCTAGTTGTAGCCACAGTGTAGTGTTGTTGTTTTCTTTCATCTTTGAGTGAAACAAGGTGAACATGCAGTCCTCACGTTGAACACAGGGGGGCGCTGTGGTGCTGGTGATGAGGACCAGCTGTGGACCGCTGTCCTGTGTTATGTTACTAAGTATGTCACATTAATGTATCATTAATGATACATTAATGTGACATACTTAGTAACATTAATGTATCATTAGTGTAACATTAATGATACATTAATGTATCATTAATGATACATTAATGATACTAAGTATGTCTCATTGATGATACATTAATGAGACATACTTAGTATCATTAATGTATCATTAGTGTAACATTAATGATACATTAATGTATCATTAATGATACATTAATGATACTAAGTATGTCTCATTGATGATACATTAATGAGACATACTTAGTATCATTAATGTATCATTAATGATACATTAATGTATCATTAATGTCATTTGTATTAATACAATACAAGTGACAAATCAAAATATGGGACAAAAATTAAATAAATTCCCAAAAAAGTTCTATAGATAATAATATAATAATGAATAATACTGTGTCAGTATAATCAGTGAATGAAGTTATAGTTATTATTAATCCTATCATTATTATTACTCATTGTGATGAAGAGGAGGAGGAAGAGGAAGGAGGTAGAGGGGGTGGATACATAGTGTATTATGAACATATATACACTATGTATTATTCATAAATGGTGAATGTTGTGGACAAAAGTGACAGAAAGCTGTTTAAACTGAAGTAAATATGAATTTATTAACTTCATGAGATGCTGTCCACAAACGTTACAGTTCTGCATGTTCGTTAAGTTACACCAACATTTACTTTATTACTCATAATAATTAGTGCCTATCGTCTGGGGTCCTAAGGACACGCTGGGACCAGTGCCACTGGTCTGGTTCCTCCCAGTGACCCAGTTTACACAGAATTATAGATTTAATACAAACATCATCATCATCATCATCATCATCATCTGTGCAACAGCAGGAAAACAACTCCCCAAACAGGAAGTTCAACCAGTTTAACCCAAAAGAAAGAGAAAAAAACTAGAGACGACATCATGGCTGATGTCACTATGATGACATCATCAGATGATCTGCACTAGACGACATCACGGCCTGAGGTCACTATGACATCATCAGGTGATCAGCACTAGACGACATCACGGCTGATGTCACTATGACATCATCAGGTGATCTGCACTAGACGACATCACGGCCTGATGTCACTATGACATCATCAGATGATCTGCACTAGACGACATCACGGCCTGAGGTCACTATGACATCATCAGGTGATCAGCACTAGACGACATCACGGCCTGATGTCACTATGACATCATCAGGTGATCAGCACTAGACGACATCACGGCCTGAGGTCACTATGACATCATCAGGTGATCAGCACTAGACGACATCACGGCCTGAGGTCACTATGACATCATCAGGTGATCAGCACTAGACGACATCACGGCCTGAGGTCACTATGACATCATCAGGTGATCAGCACTAGACGACATCACGGCCTGAGGTCACTATGACATCATCAGGTGATCAGCACTAGACGACATCACGGCCTGATGTCACTATGACATCATCAGGTGATCAGCACTAGACGACATCACGGCCTGAGGTCACTATGACATCATCAGGTGATCAGCACTAGACGACATCACGGCCTGAGGTCACTATGACATCATCAGGTGATCAGCACTAGACGACATCACGGCCTGAGGTCACTATGACATCATCAGGTGATCAACTCTAACACTGGTTAGTGAAGTTGAAAACGTTTCATTCAGTTTAACATTTAAATCTGGTTTGATACAAATCAACAAAATAATTAAAAAAAATTAATGTAAGAGAAAAAAACAAAAACAAACGATGACATCATCAACACTTCAACTGTTATTAGTGTACATCTGAGTATATATTCAATGCTACATGTATATTTTTAGTTTAGAAAATAAAGATCAGTTGTTAGTTCATTTATTGATGCGTCATTTCACAACATTAGGAACTAAAAACAATCAACCTTTCAGAGTAAAACATCCTGTTTCTATGTTGTCCATGAATAATAAGAATAATATTCATAAAGCTTCACAATAAAACACATAAATCACAAAGAGTAAATGTACAGAGACACAGCAAACTGAATATATGCTTGAAAATGAGGCTTCATAATTCATGTTCCTGGGTGGAACACAGCACTAATATATAATATCAGCTCATTGATTACTGATTGAATCCCAGCTGCAGCTCGTCACGGCAACAAGGAAGCGGATCAGTACTGACGATTGATCGCTGCGTCTGACCTGCAGAGTTTAGTCTGAGAACCAAGGAACCCAAGGAACCCAAGGAACAGAGAACCTTTTCTTCTTCTGCTCCGTGGTATTCACAGGAAATATCACTTCATTTCAAAATAAAAGTCCTCAGGTGATCGCTGATTTATGCGCTCTCTTTCTTAAACTGTGTTGCCACTTTAAATAGGACACAAGTACAGTTATTAGTATTATTGTTATTGTTAGTATTATTGTTGTTATTATTGTTATTAGTATTATTTTGTGATTAGAGACTTGATACGAAGAAGAAAAACTAATTTATTTAAGAGTAAAATTGAAATGATTGACTTATTGATTCACATCTAGCGACCGTATCTAGCTTCTTTAGCATTAGCATTAGCTGAGTCATCTCTGTAGTTTAGTACAGTTAGCTTTAGCTGGTACAATAGTAAGCTACTAGTATTAGCTGTGTTGGTTTTCATCAATTCAGCAATCACACTTTCATTTAAAGATTTGACTAGCCTGTTAGCATTAGCTGCTATCTGAGCTTTAGTGTGAGCTAGTAGGTCTCATTATATTATAACTGTTGTTCAGGGACAGCTAACAAAATACTAGCTTCTTAGCATTAACTGCTATCTGAGCTTTAGTGTTAGGTCTCATTATATTATAACTGTTGTTCAGGGACAGCTAACAAAGTACTAGCTTATTAGCATTAACTGCTATCTGAGCTTTAGTGTGAGCTAGTAGGTCTCATTATATTATAACTGTTGTTCAGGGACAGCTGGCAAACAACTAGCATGTTCGCATTAGCTGCTATCTGAGCTTTAGTGTGAGCTAGTAGGTCTCATTATATTATAACTGTTGTTCAGGGACAGGTAGCAAACAACTAGCCTGTTAGCATTAGCTGCTAGCTGAGGTTTAGTGTGAGCTAGTAAGTCGCATTATATTATAACTGTTGTTCAGGGACAGCTAGCAAACAACTAGCCTGTTAGCATTAGCTGCTATCTGAGCTTCTATATTTTTTATGAAAAACAAGTTATTTGTGTGTGTATATGTGTGTGACTAAAGATACGCTCGTATAAGTCAGGTGACGTAACGTAGAGACACGGACTCAGCAGGACTTTCACCCAGGAGACGCAACCCGAAACGTTATGTACGAGGTCTAACGTACTATATATATATATATATATATATATATATATATATATATATATATATATATATATATTATTGATCCGTTTGTGGTCGTGATGAGACGCTTCCTTGTTGTCAGTGACGCTCAGTTTGATGAATGTTTCATACACACGAGTGTTATTGTTATTATTATTAATATATCAACTTTAAAGAGACGTCGGCGTCTCTTATTGGTTGGAGGTAAAAGGGGCCGATGACATCAGCAGAGACTACATGTCCCATGATGCTCTGGTGGAGGTGGAGCAGTGACATGTCCCATGATGCTCTGGTGGAGGTGGAGCAGTGACTACATATCCCATCATGCCTTGGGGTTGTCGGGGGCGGTGGGCGGAGCCTCTGGTTCAGGGAGTATTTTCTGAACGTAAAGTTCTGATCGTCGTAAATAATTAATTAATTACGTAAACATTTCAGTTAAATACAAATTAAATAAATATTCCTGGCAATATCCCGTCACGTAAATAAAATGAATAAATATAATGAGAAAAGAATACAACTAATAATAAGAATTAATCGATGACACCAAATGTATTTCTTGTCCTTTCAAAATAAAAGTGTCACTTTCAAAATAAAAACAACTGAAAAAAGTTCATTGAAATCTGATGCATTTAAAATATATAAAGTATATCTCAATATTATTGTTGTGATTTTTAAGTATTTTACAAGAATTAAACCGTTTTTAAATATCTGGTTCTGATTGTCAGTTTAATAAAGTCTTTAATAAACATCACGGTCCTGATTATAGATATTATTATTGTATCTGATTATTAATAAATAATAAAAACAAAAATTAAGATTTGAATCCAAACATGCAACTTTTGTTAAAATAATTAAAATCTCCAGTTTCAATAAATAAGAAAGTAAAAAGTGATGCTCATCATTTATAAGCAGCATAACGCTTAATAAAGTGTTTATAACACCACAGACGTGAGGACTTTGTGACTTTATATTCAATATCGGCGATGACTCTGAAACTCAAAGGCCACTTCCTGTGCCGGAGCTCTCGGCTGCGGCTCCTGGCCTTCATCTGCCGTGACGAGTGAAGAAGATACTCGTCAATACGGCCCTCGCGTCTGCTGAAATCTCCCCGTGTTATAAACATTTACTAATTCTTCTTATACTCCCCATAAATGGCGAAGCGGTGCTTTTCCTACATTACCCATGAGCCTCGGCGGCCCGCTACCGAAAGTACTTCCTGTCCCAGAGGCTCGGCCCACCTGCCACTCTGATCGATGATCAGGTCCCCGAACGACCGACGGGTTCCCGATCGACCGGCAAGGTCCCGATCGATCCGAAGGTTCCCGATCGATCGGCAGGTGATCGCGGCGCTTCAGGAGGTCGGAGACATCTACCAAAATAAAAGCAACAGCTCTTTCAAAATAAAAGACCCTCCGGTCGGAGGAGGCGGACGGCTACAAGCAGAGCAAGGCGAGAGAGTGTGTGTGTGTGTGTGTGTGCAGGGGGTTTAGGGGGACAGATGGTGTGTGTGTGTGTGTGTGTGTGTGTGTGTGTGTGTGTGTCACAGTGTGATGCTGTCCTAAAGTCCTGATGCCCTCATATTCTACTTCCTGTCTCAGAGGACGCTCAGTGTGTCCATCTGTGTTTAATGTGTGTGTGTGTGTGTGTGTGTGTGTGTGTGTGTGTGTGTGTGTGTGTGTGTGTGTGTGTGTGTGTGTGTGTGTGTGTGTGTGTGGCTCAGCAGCAGTGTAGCTCTCTCTCTCTCAGACGACGGTGCTGACGGAGGGATCTGATAGGTTGAGCTGTCCGGTGATGTCAGTCGGGTACGGCTGCAGAGAGGAAACACACAAACACACATTAAACACACACACACACACACACACACACACACACATTAAACACACACACACACACACACACACACACACACACACATTAAACACACACACTTTAAACTCACACATATTAAACACACTCTAAAAAACTCTAAAACAAACTCTAAAATACCACCTTAACGCTCCTAAATACCATCTAAAATACCACCTTAACGCTCCTAAATACCATCTACAATACCACCTTAACGCTCCTAAATACCATCTAAAATACCACCTTAACGCTCCTAAATACCATCTAAAATACCACCTTAACGCTCCTAAATACCATCTAAAATACCACCTTAACGCTCCTAAATACCATCTACAATACCACCTTAACGCTCCTAAATACCATCTAAAATACCACCTTAACGCTCCTAAATACCATCTAAAATACCACCTTAACGCTCCTAAATACCATCTAAAATACCACCTTAACGCTCCTAAATACCATCTAAAATACCACCTTAACGCTCCTAAATACCATCTAAAATACCACCTTAACGCTCCTAAATACCATCTAAAATACCACCTTAACGCTCCTAAATACCATCTACAATACCACCTTAACGCTCCTAAAGACATCTAAAATACCACCTTAACGCTCCTAAAGACCATCTAAAATACCACCTTAACGCTCTTAAATACCACCTTAACGCTGACCACGCCCCCTTGAAGAACAGAGGAACCCTGAACATAAAACCATCTGGGTGAGACTCAAACATTAGAGGACGCATGAGGAAAGACTAGTACTGTTTGGTGGTACTACTGCTAAAGAGAAGTATTAGTACACAATCTTTCAACCCTGGATTCCATTTACGACTCGTCTTCTTTTCTTCTTCTGCATATTTAATGAGTCAACAACACGCATTAAAAATGCAGAAGAAGAAAAAATGAGACGACGACTGAATGTGACAAAAAAACTAGAACGAAGGTTTAATTACTCTGTACTACTATATATATATATATATATATATATATATATATATATATATATATATATATATATATATATATATATATATATATATATATATATATATATATACTATAGTATTCTGTACTTGTATCTCATACTACGTTGTACTTGTATCATTAGCACACTGTACTTGTGTCTCATACTCCGTTGTACTTGTATCTCATACTCCGTTGTACTTGTACCATTAGCACACTGTACTTGTGTCTCATACTCCGTTGTACTTGTATCTCATACTCCGTTGTACTTGTACCATTAGCACACTGTACTTGTGTCTCATACTCCGTTGTACTTGTATCTCATACTCCGTTGTACTTGTACCATTAGCACACTGTACTTGTGTCTCATACTCCGTTGTACTTGTACCATTACCACACTGTACTTGTGTCTCATACTCCGTTGTACTTGTACCATTAGCACACTGTACTTGTGTCTCATACTCCGTTGTACTTGTATCTCATACTCCGTTGTACTTGTACCATTAGCACACTGTACTTGTGTCTCATACTCCGTTGTACTTGTACCATTACCACACTGTACTTGTGTCTCATACTCCGTTGTACTTGTATCTCATACTCCGTTGTACTTGTACCATTACCACACTGTACTTGTGTCTCATACTCCGTTGTACTTGTATCATTAGCACACTGTACTTGTATCTCATACTCCGTTGTACTTGTACCATTACCACACTGTACTTGTATCTCATACTCCGTTGTACTTGTACCATTACCACACTGTACTTGTGTCTCATACTCCGTTGTACTTGTATCATTAGCACACTGTACTTGTATCTCATACTCCGTTGTACTTGTACCATTACCACACTGTACTTGTGTCTCATACTCCGTTGTACTTGTACCATTACCACACTGTACTTGTGTCTCATACTCCGTTGTACTTGTATCATTAGCACACTGTACTTGTATCTCATACTCCGTTGTACTTGTATCATTAGCACACTGTACTTGTATCTCATACTCCGTTGTACTTGTACCATTACCACACTGTACTTGTGTCTCATACTCCGTTGTACTTGTACCATTACCACACTGTACTTGTGTCTCATACTCCGTTGTACTTGTACCATTACCACACTGTACTTGTGTCTCATACTCCGTTGTACTTGTATCATTAGCACACTGTACTTGTATCTCATACTCCGTTGTACTTGTACCATTACCACACTGTACTTGTGTCTCATACTCCGTTGTACTTGTACCATTAGCACACTGTACTTGTGTCTCATACTCCGTTGTACTTGTATCTCATACTCCATTGTACTTGTACCATTAGCACACTGTACTTGTGTCTCATACTCCGTTGTACTTGTATCTCATACTCCGTTGTACTTGTACCATTACCACACTGTACTTGTGTCTCATACTCCGTTGTACTTGTACCATTACCACACTGTACTTGTGTCTCATACTCCGTTGTACTTGTATCTCATACTCCGTTGTACTTGTACCATTACCACACTGTACTTGTGTCTCATACTCCGTTGTACTTGTATCATTAGCACACTGTACTTGTATCTCATACTCCGTTGTACTTGTACCATTACCACACTGTACTTGTATCTCATACTCCGTTGTACTTGTACCATTACCACACTGTACTTGTGTCTCATACTCCGTTGTACTTGTATCATTAGCACACTGTACTTGTATCTCATACTCCGTTGTACTTGTACCATTACCACACTGTACTTGTGTCTCATACTCCGTTGTACTTGTACCATTACCACACTGTACTTGTGTCTCATACTCCGTTGTACTTGTACCATTACCACACTGTACTTGTGTCTCATACTCCGTTGTACTTGTACCATTACCACACTGTACTTGTGTCTCATACTCCGTTGTACTTGTACCATTACCACACTGTACTGTGGTCCCGTGTGGTTCCACTGATCTCAGACCAGCCGACTACAGAAACACATTAAAGTTGAATGAGGAACACAGAAATGAATCCTGAGCGTCTTCAGATCTGAGATCAGCTCATGAATATGCATCACATGTTTAGTGAGATCAGCTCATGAATATGCATCACATGTTTAGTGAGATCAGCTCATGAATATGCATCACATGTTTAGTGAGATCAGCTCATGAATATGCATCACATGTTTAGTGAGATCAGCTCATGAATATGCATCACGTGTTTATTTATACTCCTTGACGGGGAGTTGAACCCATCTGGAGGTTTAGGTTACGATGTAACCCTGGGTCAGATTCATGAGTCACAACATGGTTATGGTTCTCTGTCATTATGTTTCATGTTGAGTAGAATAGAACAGAGTAGAGTAGAGTACAATAGAGGAGAGTAGAGTGTGGTACCTGCAGGTTCTTCCTCCACACGTTCACAGCAGCGAAGGCGAGCTGCATCTGTTTCCTTCGAGCGTCTTTGTGTCGTTTGTACGCGATCTCGATGAAGATGAGGAAGATCCCGGCGACGATGCCCCCGGCAACCAGCATGAACACACCTGAGGACAGACAGCTCTTAACACGCAGACAGACAGGTTCCTGTCTCACACCTGAGGACAGACAGCCTCTTAACACGCAGACAGACAGGTTCCTGTCTCACACCTGAGGACAGACAGCTCTTAACACGCAGACAGACAGGTTCCTGTCTCACACCTGAGGACAGACAGGTTCCTGTCTCACACCTGAGGACAGACAGCTCTTAACATGCAGACAGACAGGTTCCTGTCTCACACCTGAGGACAGACAGCTCTTAACATGCAGACAGACAGGTTCCTGTCTCACACCTGAGGACAGACAGCCTCTTAACACGCAGACAGACAGGTTCCTGTCTCACACCTGAAGACAGACAGCCTCTTAACACGCAGACAGACAGGTTCCTGTCTCACACCTGAGGACAGACAGCCTCTTAACACGCAGACAGACAGGTTCCTGTCTCACACCTGAAGACAGACAGCCTCTTAACACGCAGACAGACAGGTTCCTGTCTCACACCTGAAGACAGACAGCCTCTTAACACGCAGACAGACAGGTTCCTGTCTCACACCTGAGGACAGACAGCCTCTTAACACGCAGACAGACAGGTTCCTGTCTCACACCTGAGGACAGACAGCCTCTTAACACGCAGACAGACAGGTTCCTGTCTCACACCTGAAGACAGACAGCTCTTAACACGCAGACAGACAGGTTCCTGTCTCACACCTGAGGACAGACAGCTCTTAACATGCAGACAGACAGGTTCCTGTCTCACACCTGAGGACAGACAGCTCTTAACACGCAGACAGACAGGTTCCTGTCTCACACCTGAGGACAGACAGCTCTTAACATGCAGACAGACAGGTTCCTGTCTCACACCTGAGGACAGACAGCTCTTAACATGCAGACAGACAGGTTCCTGTCTCACACCTGAGGACAGACAGGTTCCTGTCTCACACCTGAGGACAGACAGCTCTTAACATCCAGACAGACAGGTTCCTGTCTCACACCTGAGGACAGACAGCTCTTAACATGCAGACAGACAGGTTCCTGTCTCACACCTGAGGACAGACAGGTTCCTGTCTCACACCTGAGGACAGACAGCTCTTAACATGCAGACAGACAGGTTCCTGTCTCACACCTGAGGACAGACAGCTCTTAACATGCAGACAGACAGGTTCTTGTCTCACACCTGAGGACAGACAGCTCTTAACACGCAGACAGACAGGTTCCTGTCTCACACCTGAGGACAGACAGCCTCTTAACACACAGACAGACAGGTTCCTGTCTCACACCTGTCTGAAGGTTCCTACCTGCCATGTTCTCAAAGGTGAGGGTAGCGGGGGCGTTGCTCCTGGAGTCACATTCCTGGTATCGAACCCACGTCTTGTCTAAATCCTCCATGAAGCCATTCTCATGAGAGCTGAGGAGAGACAACAACACGGGGCTTTATCAATACGTGTGATAGGGTCTCAGTAGGGTATCAGAGGGGACACAGTGGGGTATCAGAGGGGACACAGTGGGGTATCAGAGGGGACACAGTGGGGTATCAGAGGGGACACAGTGGGGTATCAGTAGGGTATCATAGGGGACACAGTGGGGTATCAGTAGGGTATCATAGGGGACACAGTGGGGTATCAGAGGGGACACAGTGGGGTATCAGTAGGGTATCAGAGGGGACACAGTGGGGTATCAGTAGGGTATCAGAGGGGACACAGTGGGGTATCAGTAGGGTATCAGAGGAGATACAGTGGGGTATCAGTAGGGTATCAAAGGGGTATCATAGGGGACACAGTGGGGTATCAGTAGGGTATCAGAGGAGATACAGTGGGGTATCAGTAGGGTATCAAAGGGGTATCATAGGGGACACAGTGGGGTATCAGTAGGGTATGGGAGGAGATACAGTGGGGTATCATAGGGGACAAAGTGGGGTATCAGTAGGGTATCAGAGGAGATACAGTGGGGTATCAGTAGGGTATCAAAGGGGTATCATAGGGGACAAAGTGGGGTATCAGTAGGGTATCACATTGTCATCAGGGTGTGTTTACCTGAGAATAGCCAGAGAAACGTTCTGTTTCCAGGGACTGTCTTTCCTCATTCCAATCCCAAATCCAGAGCGAAAGAAAAGCTCTCCTGTCGTCACCAGGTCGCACTTCTGAGACGCCTCGAACTCCAACACAGCGCTGTCCCAGATGAAGGCATGAAGCTTACTGCAGGAGGAAGAGGAGGAAGAGGAGGGGCATGAGGACCACAGCAGCACAGGTCTGAAGAAGACCACCATGAAGAGCACAGGTCTGAAGAAGACCACAAACACACACACACACACACACACACACACACACACACGCACACACACACACACACACACACACACACACACACACACGTAATAAAAACAGTAATAAGAACAGTCAAGAAGAATACAGTGGCAATATTAAATATACAGACGGAATAAAAAAGTATAAAGTACTTAAATGTATTTATGTTGCACCAGATGAATGAATTAAAGTGGCCAGAGTGATTAAAGTGTTCTAGTGTTTGTGGTCTACTGGAGCGCAGCTTGTTGTGCAGCCTGACAGCAGCGGGAGGGAAGGACTTTGGCCATGAAGACCTACTTGTCTCTGACGGCCTGGATGGCCTCGGCGGCGCTCTCGTAGTTGTGCTTCTCCATGTGGCGGTACATGGTGCTCAGCTCCACCTGCCTCCTGAAGTAGATGTCCACCGAGCTCTGCTTCACTGTGGCGTAGATGAACTTATCCGACGGGTTACGCAGCTAGAAGCAGGTGACAGAGTTAACGTTGATCAGACAGCAGGTCACATGATCACACATCAAGCATCCTACTGGTGGAGCTCTGGAGGCGGCAGGAACCATGTTCTAAGTATACACCTGTTCCTCTAAAGGCCGAAAGCTCTATACATAACATACTCATGTGCTAACAGATGGAACAGACCGTGAAAGGTAGAGCCGACTAAAGTCGTAGTAGTGATCGGTGGTTCGTACCCTGGGGTCGTTGATGCCAGTGATGCGCTCCTCAGGCCGGTCCAACACTAGGAAGGCTGCCAGGTTGGCAGTATAGGACGCTACGATGATCATAGCGAAACCTGCCCACACCATACCCAGAATCCTCGCTGAGAAACTCCTGGGAGCTCCTGTCAGACAGACAGAGAGACAGACAGGTGTTCATAGTGTAGCAGGAAGGACTGCAGGACAGGAAGTGCCAGATCAGAGGAGCACCAACCTTCTCCTATCCCAGAGTTCAACAGCACTCCCCATGAGAACCACATGGCAGAGGACAGGGTGAGGGCGTCTTCTTCTTCTTCTTCACTGTTTACTTTAAACCTTCCAAACGGGCTGAAGAGACACACATCAAATATGTTTATAAATAATCATATGTATATATACATATATAAATATACATGTAATATATTCTCTCTTCACTTCCTGTAAGTGAACCTGGAACCTGGAATCTTTTCACTTCCTGTCTCGTCTGCTGGACTCTTTTCACTTCCTGTCTCGTTAGCTGGACTCTTTTCACTTCCTGTCTCGTCAGCTGGACTCTTTTCACTTCCTGTCTCATCAGCTGGACTCTTTTCACTTCCTGTCTTGTCCAGTGGACTCTTTTCACTTCCTGTCTCGTCAGCAGGACTCTTTTCACTTCCTGTCTCGTCAGCAGGACTCTTTTCACTTCCTGTCTCGTCAGCTGGACTCTTTTCACTTCCTGTCTCTCTAGCTGGACTCTTTTCACTTCCTGTCTTGTCAGCTGGACTCTTTTCACTTCCTGTCTCTCTAGCTGGACTCTTTTCACTTCCTGTCTCGTTAGCTGGACTCTTTTCACTTCCTGTCTCGTCAGCTGGACTCTTTTCACTTCCTGTCTCGTCAGCTGGACTCTTTTCACTTCCTGTCTTGTCCAGTGGAATCTTTTCACTTCCTGTCTCGTCAGCTGGACTCTTTTCACTTCCTGTCTCGTCAGCTGGACTCTTTTCACTTTCTGTCTCGTCAGCTGTACTCTTTTCACTTCCTATCTCGTCAGCTGGACTCTTTTCACTTCCTGTCTCTCTAGCTGGACTCTTTTCACTTCCTGTCTCGTCAGCTGGACTCTTTTCACTTCCTGTCTCGTCAGCTGGACTCTTTTCACTTCCTGTCTCGTCAGCTGGACTCTTTTCACTTCCTGTCTCGTTAGCTGGACTCTTTTCACTTCCTGTCTCGTCAGCTGGACTCTTTTCACTTCCTGTCTCTCTAGCTGGACTCTTTTCACTTCCTGTCTCGTTAGCTGGACTCTTTTCACTTCCTGTCTCGTTAGCTGGACTCTTTTCACTTCCTGTCTCGTTAGCTGGACTCTTTTCACTTCCTGTCTCGTCAGCTGGACTCTTTTCACTTCCTGTCTCGTCAGCTGGACTCTTTTCACTTCCTGTCTCGTCAGCTGGACTCTTTTCACTTCCTGTCTCGTCAGCTCGACTCTTTTCACTTCCTGTCTTGTCCAGTGGACTCTTTTCACTTCCTGTCTCGTCAGCAGGTGACCCCCCCAGCCCGTTTACCTGAACCGGTCTAATAGGTAAAGCATCACTGCCACCACGTGGACCGACAGACCGACTAACAGCCACAGTGTGCTCTGGAACGGCTGCATGAACGAGTCCAGAGTGCTGCGAGGGATTTCCTGAAAAACACAGAGACACACCATTAAAACCAGTTCAGTCCCAGTCTGAGGAGCATCCTGCTGGTTCTTACTCTTCCCTCATCAATAAAGGTGTTCGTTGAGTAACTGAAGACTGAACTAATCATTTTTTGTTGCCTCCTGATTAAAGTGAAGAAGGTTAGCGGTTAGCTCTGAAGTTAGCAACAACGCTTCCTAAGTTAAGGTGGACTGACCTTTAAGGTGGACCAGCTGTTCTCCTCAAGGGACAAAGCTGGTCCTTGAGTTTTGCTCAACTTTTTAAATGTGTTTATATGTTTTTAAACTGTATATTATAAAGTGAGGACCGTCTGATGAAAATAAAACATGTTTTATTGTTAGAACTCTAACAGTCTTAATAAGTACTCCTATGTAAGTACTTCCAATGGAAACTAATGATCTGCTGTGAACCGGGTCAGTCTGACCTCCAACATCCCAAAATATCCTGCAGAGACCAGCACCCAATGGTCTAACCCTGGACCTGGTTCATGGGACATGTTCAGACGCTCCAGAACGTCCCACACCTCAGTGGAAAAACAACTAAATATATGTATGCAGCTCAAATATCACAGTCTGAGAACACTGGATACCACGACAGCATTAACGTCCCACAATGCAATGCGGTAGTGACGACGGCACTCATAACAGACGATGGAAGACGCCTCTGTGACCTGAATAGCAAAGTATCACGCTCCACTTTGATAGCAGTCATATAGTTAATGAATCATTCATGTAGCAACACTTTAAACAGAATTAGTAAAAGAATAAGTAGCGGCGGA
>JBAMJR010000647.1:127500-137500 GCA_038501785.1 Myoxocephalus aenaeus | reverse complement strand
AACAGTAGTGTTATACTATGAGTAACAGTAGTGTTATAGTATGAGTAACAGTAGTGTTATAGTATGAGTAACAGTAGTGTTATACTATGAGTAACAGTAGTGTTATAGTATGAGCAACAGTAGTGTTATAGTATGAGTAACAGTAGTGTTATACTATGAGTAACAGTAGTGTTATACTATGAGTAACAGTAGTGTTATACTATGAGTAACAGTAGTGTTATAGTATGAGTAACAGTAGTGTTATACTATGAGTAACAGTAGTGTTATAGTATGAGCAACAGTAGTGTTATAGTATGAGTAACAGTAGTGTTATAGTATGAGTAACAGTAGTGTTATACTATGAGTAACAGTAGTGTTATACTATGAGTAACAGTAGTGTTATAGTATGAGTAACAGTAGTGTTATACTATGAGTAACAGTAGTGTTATAGTATGAGTAACAGTAGTGTTATAGTATGAGTAACAGTAGTGTTATACTATGAGTAACAGTAGTGTTATAGTATGAGTAACAGTAGTGTTATACTATGAGTAACAGTAGTGTTATAGTATGAGTAACAGTAGTGTTATAGTATGAGTAACAGTAGTGTTATAGTATGAGTAACAGTAGTGTTATACTATGAGTAACAGTAGTGTTATAGTATGAGTAACAGTAGTGTTATAGTATGAGTAACAGTAGTGTTATAGTATGAGTAACAGTAGTGTTATACTATGAGTAACAGTAGTGTTATAGTATGAGTAACAGTAGTGTTATACTATGAGTAACAGTAGTGTTATAGTATGAGCAACAGTAGTGTTATAGTATGAGTAACAGTAGTGTTATAGTATGAGCAACAGTAGTGTTATAGTATGAGTAACAGTAGTGTTATACTATGAGTAACAGTAGTGTTATAGTATGAGTAACAGTAGTGTTATACTATGAGTAACAGTAGTGTTATAGTATGAGTAACAGTAGTGTTATACTATGAGTAACAGTAGTGTTATACTATGAGTAACAGTAGTGTTATAGTATGAGCAACAGTAGTGTTATAGTATGAGTAACAGTAGTGTTATACTATGAGTAACAGTAGTGTTATAGTATGAGTAACAGTAGTGTTATAGTATGAGTAACAGTAGTGTTATAGTATGAGTAACAGTAGTGTTATAGTATGAGTAACAGTAGTGTTATAGTATGAGTAACAGTAGTGTTATAGTATGAGCAACAGTAGTGTTATAGTATGAGTAACAGTAGTGTTATACTATGAGTAACAGTAGTGTTATAGTATGAGTAACAGTAGTGTTATACTATGAGTAACAGTAGTGTTATAGTATGAGTAACAGTAGTGTTATACTATGAGTAACAGTAGTGTTATACTATGAGTAACAGTAGTGTTATACTATGAGTAACAGTAGTGTTATAGTATGAGCAACAGTAGTGTTATAGTATGAGTAACAGTAGTGTTATACTATGAGTAACAGTAGTGTTATAGTATGAGTAACAGTAGTGTTATAGTATGAGTAACAGTAGTGTTATAGTATGAGTAACAGTAGTGTTATACTATGAGTAACAGTAGTGTTATAGTATGAGCAACAGTAGTGTTATAGTATGAGTAACAGTAGTGTTATAGTATGAGTAACAGTAGTACAAGTAGTACCTTCAGTTTAGTCGACATCTGGTATCCGACTGGTTTCTCTGTCTCCCCTCCAGGCCAGATGATCTTCCTCTGAGGGTTCATCACAACCTGAACACACACACACACACACACACACACACACAGGTTGTAATGTTGTTGCCGGTCTCACTGTGACAAGCTGACTAAATGGCATCATCAATAGTTAAAGAGGCCAGAGACCCAGTGTCTAACCAGGTGTATACCCAGGTGTGTGACCCAGTGTCTAACCAGGTAACCTTTTCTAGTCTTCCGACCACTCAAAGCGCTTTAACACTACATGACATCATTCACCCATTCATGAGAGGAGCTACCATGAAGGAGCCACATCAGATTATCAACCATTCACACACCGTAGAACAGCTACGGGAGACATGTAGGGGTAAGTGTCTTGCTCAAGGACACATCGTCATGGGCCGGGGATCGAACCGCCGATCCTCTGATTGAAGGACGACCCTGGTCACCACTGAGCCACAGTCGCCCTCAGGTGTGTGTCTAGGTGTATACCCAGGTGTGTGAACAGGTGTATACCCAGGTGTGTGACCAGGTGTATACCCAGGTGTGTGAACAGGTGTGTGACCAGGTGTATACCCAGGTGTGTGAACAGGTGTGTGACCAGGTGTATACCCAGGTGTGTGAACAGGTGTGTGACCAGGTGTATACCCAGATGTGTGAACAGGTGTATACCCAGGTGTGTGACCAGGTGTATACCCAGGTGTGTGAACAGGTGTGTGACCATGTGTATACCCAGATGTGTGAACAGGTGTATACCCAGGTGTGTGACCAGGTGTATACCCAGGTGTGAAACCCGGTGTATACCCAGATGTGTGAACAGGTGTATACCCAGGTGTGTGACCAGGTGTATACCCAGGTGTGAAACCCGGTGTATGACCAGGTGTATACCCAGGTGTGTGACCAGGTGTATACCCAGATGTGTGAACAGGTGTATACCCAGGTGTGTGACCAGGTGTATACCCAGATGTGTGAACAGGTGTATACCCAGGTGTGTGACCAGGTGTATACCCAGGTGTGAAACCCGGTGTATGACCAGGTGTATACCCAGGTGTGTGACCAGGTGTATACCCAGGTGTGTGACCAGGTGTATACCCAGGTGTATACCCAGATGTCTGAACAGGTGTATACCCAGGTGTGTGATCAGGTGTATACCCAGGTGTGTGACCAGGTGTATACCCAGGTGTGTGAACAGGTGTGTGACCAGGTGTATACCCAGATGTGTGAACAGGTGTATACCCAGGTGTGTGAACAGGTGTATACCCAGGTGTATACCCAGATGTCCGAACAGGTGTATACCCAGGTGTGTGACCAGGTGTATACCCAGGTGTGTGACCAGGTGTATACCCAGGTGTGTGAACAGGTGTGTGACCAGGTGTATACCCAGATGTGTGAACAGGTGTATACCCAGGTGTGTGAACAGGTGTATACCCAGGTGTATACCCAGATGTCCGAACAGGTGTATACCCAGGTGTGTGACCAGGTGTATACCCAGGTGTGTGACCAGGTGTATACCCAGGTGTGTGACCAGGTGTATACCCAGATGTCTGAACAGGTGTATACCCAGGTGTGTGACCAGGTGTATACCCAGATCTGTGAACAGGTGTGTGACCAGGTGTATGACCCGGTGTATGACCAGGTGTATACCCAGGTGTGTGACCAGGTGTATACCCAGATCTGTGAACAGGTGTGTGACCAGGTGTATGACCCGGTGTATGACCAGGTGTATACCCAGGTGTGTGACCAGGTGTATACCCAGGTGTATACCCAGGTGTGTGACCAGGTGTACTGTACCTGAGATCCGTTGAAGACTCCGACCTGGACGAGGCGACCTGGCTTCTGCTGGTAGTTCAGGATGCTGTAGGTGGCGAAGCGGCGGTCACCGTCATCGTTAAACTCGATGCGGCCCGTCAGACCGTCCGGGTACTTGGATGACATCAGCACTCTGGAGAGCCAATCAGAGAGCAGGAGAGTCGGGTTTGGTCCCGGTCGTTAAAGACGAGGTCGCGTGACATCGGCACATGAACAACAGTGATGAGACTGGACTCGGTGGGGGATGGGGGTCACGGAGAGCAGAGCCGGAGCGACAGGCAGCTCTCCTGTCCCAGTGGAGAAGCTGACCTCAGATCAGAGCGGCGGCGCTGGAGCTGGAGGAGACGACCCGTCCTGATCCCAGTGGACAGACAGCGAGTCTGCTCTACCGGGCCTGTGAGGCCGGAGCCGGAGGGCCGATGGCCGTAAGCACCGACACTGACCCTCGATTCCCAGTGAAACCATTTCATCCCAGTCAGACTCACTCTAGCGTGCCAGAGGAACTAGTTTCAAAGTATACGACCAGAAATGTATATAGCTTTCTCTTTGTTCTTTCTGTAAAATGGTTCTGCACTCTGACCTCATTGTTCTACTATGTCCACTGCTGCTGTTATTATTGCTCATTATAACTCAGACACTGAACTCTTTTAAGACTGGCCTAAAAACCTTTTTATTCAGGAAGGCAATTTTTACCTTGTGTTAGTATTAATTTGTCTTTTTTTTTAAACTTTTTTTATTAGGGGTTGCTTTAACCATGTTTTAACTGTTTTTATTTTATTTTTACTATATATTGGCTCTGTGGCACTGAGTTTCTTCTGAAAGAAAAGTGTGTTTAAAAATGAAATGTATTATTATTATTAGCCATTAACCATTTGTTAACTATTAGCCATTAACCATTAACCATTAGTTAACCATGAGCTAATAACCATTATCCATTATCCATTATCCATTATCCATTATCCATTATCAATTAGTTAACCATTATCCATTAACCATTAGTTAACCATTAGCTAATAACATTAACCATTATCCATTAACCATTATCCCTTATCAATTAGTTAACCATTAACCATTATCCATTAGCCATTAGCCATTAGCCATTATCAATTAACCATTATCCAATATCCATTAACCATTAGCCATTAGCCATTATCAATTAACCATTGTCCAATATCCATTCACCATTAGCCCCGCCCCCAGCTGTCACTAGCTGCTCACAGGACTCTGATTGGTCCGTGCTCTGGTTTACTGGAACACAAGCCGGATAAGATGGATTTCAATGTGAATCCAGCTCCCGTGAAAGGTCAGAACTGAAGCGAGCTGAAGAGGCTCTGGTCGACCTCTGACCTCGGCGTACTGACCGTTTGAAGAGCGGCCCCGTCCTCCAGATGTTGGTGTTGCCCACGCAGCCCCGCGGAGGCTCCGTGATGTTCTCCTTCTCAAACAGCTCCTGCAGAGACTGAGCCACCACGGCCACGGCGTCCGCGATGTGAGCCGACTCGTTCTTACCGTTAATCAGCTGGAGGCCCAGCAGGCCTGCACCACGCGCAACACACACACACACATTCACATGCACACACACACAAACACACACACAGGATAGAGAGGTTACACACACACACACACACAGCAGGAGGCGTAATAGGCTGCAGACTGAAAACTGCCCTCATTCATACAGTTAATTAAAAACTCACACACACTTTAATTAATCTTACAGAGGAAACTAAAGGAGGACTTCAGTGTAATTTAAACACACACTCAGGGCTTCAGGCGTCAGGTCAGTGTTCAGTACCACCAAACGGCATGCTGGGAGTTCACTCTGAGAATCACAGCCGTTTGTCTCAGGAAAGAAAAGCCTCACTGAGATGTTATGAACCTTGTTTGGTGTTTTCCTTCAGCAGAAACTTGTCACACTGCAACAAAAAATGTCTACATCTGACTGACAGCAGCTAGCTAACACTGTTAGCATTCCCCAAGCATACTACTGGGAACAGCTGGCTCACGTTAACTAATGAAAACAAGATGAACGGCTGGCTAACGTTAACTAATGAAAACAAGGAGAACAGCTGGCTCACGTTAACTAATGAAAACAAGATGAACGGCTGGCTAACGTTAACTAATGAAAACAAGATGAACGGCTGGCTCACGTTAACTAATGAAAACAAGATGAACGGCTGGCTCACGTTAACTAATGAAAACAAGGAGAACAGCTGGCTAACGTTAACTAATGAAAACAAGGAGAACAGCTGGCTAACGTTAATTAATGAAAACAAGGAGAACAGCTGGCTAACGTTAACTAATGAAAACAAGGAGAACAGCTGGCTCACGTTAACTAATGAAAACAAGGAGAACAGCTGGCTCACGTTAACTAATGAAAACAAGGAGAACAGCTGGCTCACGTTAACTAATGAAAACAAGGAGAACAGCTGGCTCACGTTAACTAATGAAAACAAGGAGAAAAGCTGGCTCACGTTAACTAATGAAAACAAGGAGAACAGCTGGCTCACGTTAACTAATGAAAACAAGGAGAACAGCTGGCTAACGTTAACTAATGAAAACAAGGAGAACAGCTGGCTAACGTTAACTAATGAAAACAAGGAGAACAGCTGGCTAACGTTAACTAATGAAAACAAGGAGAACAGCTGGCTCACGTTAACTAATGAAAACAAGGAGAACAGCTGGCTAACGTTAACTAATGAAAACAAGGAGAACAGCTGGCTAACGTTAACTAATGAAAACAAGGAGAACAGCTGGCTCACGTTAACTAATGAAAACAAGGAGAACAGCTGGCTAACGTTAACTAATGAAAACAAGGAGAACAGCTTAATCCTGCTCTTCCTCTTCATCGAATGAAATGTTTCATTTATTTAAACCGAACATTCCACTGGAGCAGAGCTCATCGTTTCCGATGAGGGATGCTAACGGTGTTAGCAGACTGTTGTTCTGTTAGCTGAAGCACCAAATATAGATTTGTCTTCCTCCTAATGTGACAAGTGTCTGATGAAGAACAAACAACATTAAAATCCATGATGTCCCAGTAGTGCTTCATTGGTTTCTTTTCAGGGAATCGTCTCAGAAACAACCTCAGCACAGACACAATAACAGGAACACTTGCACAATCTACTGCAACCCAACACAAAATACCTCTTTGTAGGGTCACATTTGGTTCGAGGCCGCGGAGCGCTTGTTGTATCAGGTTGTATTATTCTTCAGCTACAGGCGTTCACGTTATTCTGTTCATCAACTGTCTTTAAAAACCCTGGAGAAGTTTAGAAAGCTGGATCGTTGTGGTCTACGTGTTCTGGTCGAGGTCTACGTGTTCTGATCGAGGTCTACGTGTTCTGGTCGAGGTCTACATGTTCTGGTCGAGGTCTACATGTTCTGGTTGAGGTCTACATGTTCTGGTCG
Organism: Myoxocephalus aenaeus; assembly: GCA_038501785.1. Taxonomy (NCBI): domain Eukaryota; kingdom Metazoa; phylum Chordata; class Actinopteri; order Perciformes; family Cottidae; genus Myoxocephalus; species Myoxocephalus aenaeus. The sequence goes on along the minus strand of JBAMJR010000647.1, from coordinate 130,623 downwards.
AGGTCTACGTGTTCTGGTCGAGGTTTACGTGTTCTGATCGAAGTCTACGTGTTCTGATCGAGGTCTACGTGTTCTGGTCGAGGTCTACATGTTCTGGTCGAGGTTTACGTGTTCTGATCGAGGTCTACGTGTTCTGATCGAGGTCTACGTGTTCTGGTCGAGGTTTACGTGTTCTGATCGAGGTTTACGTGTTCTGATCGAGGTCTACATGTTCTGGTCGAGGTCTACGTGTTCTGGTCGAGGTTTACGTGTTCTGATCGAGGTCTACATGTTCTGGTCGAGGTCTACGTGTTCTGATCGAGGTTTACGTGTTCTGATCGAGGTCTACGTGTTCTGGTCGAGGTCGAGGACTTCGATCTGAAACGCGTTCCCTGAACAGAAACCTGAACGTCCTCCGGCAGACAAAGCAGCTGAGGGCTATTTTCAGGGTTCAGTCCTGCTCCACTCTCAACAGCATGATGGAGGATTTTTTTGACTCATCGGTGGGGAGAGACGGGGATGTGTAGAAAAATGACTCATCATTTGTAAGAGTGCAGCAGCTGGTGAGGACGTTGCTCTGAAACAAGAGGCAACGGAGCGGGGGAGCCGATTACCCAGCAGCCACTTCTGTTACCGGCTCACAGGAAGTCTGAAATTTGGGATCCCAGAGGATCTTTACGTGGCCCGAAGTATGTGGACAGCCGAGCTCCCGCAGGTCTGGGTCCCTGTTGGAGGTCTGGTTCAGTAAGAGGGGGCTGAGGTCAGGGTTCTGTGCAGACCAGTCCAGTTCTTCATAGGGAACCAGTTCTTAAAGTGATTCTGACTATTGAGGGGAAAAAGCTTCAGAGTGTTACCTTTCAAAAGAGACCAAGACCATGCATTTACTCCAAATGGTTTAAGTACAGCTTGCAATTTACTTTGGGTATACCTTGGATAGGTGTTTTAGGCAACGCTAAGAGGTTAAGGAGCTGCTTTGTGTAGGGGACGATCTAGACCAGGAACCAGACCTCCTCTCGAGGGGCGTGTCCACATCCTTCTGGCCGTATCACGAAGCTTAACGTTGTCACGACGTCACCTGGCCAACTGGGTAATCAGCTGACTCGATAAACCCCGCCCCCCCATCCTTGGCAGGGGCGGGGCCCCACGTTACAGTGGGCGGGGCCTCTATTGGCCAATGGCAAAGGGCAAAGCATCAAGCAGGAAACAGGAAGCAGCGGCGGCATCTTACCAGTGTTTGTTCAGACACTCGTCACGGTAACCGTAGCAACACTAGCTGCTTACCCCCCCCCCATTGAACCTGAACAAAGCCCCCCCCCCCCCCCCACGTTATAGTCTACTGAGAACGAGCAGACGGGCGGGCGGACGACACACACTATAGAAAATGAAACAAACAAAAAGATGTTAGACACATTTAAAGCCACACAGTTACAATGAGCAGAGAACAGGAAAGAGCGGTTAGGAACCTTTAAACACGCCGTCGCTCCGCTCTGAATGTTTAAACGTTCAACCGGCGAGTTAGAAGAAACCAGAGCGAGAGAGAGAAACACACCGGGACGCTGAGGAGCTAACTGACTGTGATGAGGAGGAGCGTCCTTCATCAGAGACCTGCAGCACGAGCAGACAGAGAGAGACAGAGCGGCCATGTTTCCATCCAACGCTTAGCGGAGAGGCTCCGCCCCCACCCGTCTCCTCCGAGGAGCCGTGATTGGCTCCTGACGAGCCGGGGATTCTGATTGGTTCCTGATTGGTTTAAATAGTTTGGCCTGTTAGACGTAGCTCTATTTTGGGGTTTTATGTATTTGTTTGTTTTAAATATACGAGCGCCATTTTATTCATATATTCCACTGCTTTTGTGAACCTAAGACCTTTGGTTAATCACCAAAACAGTTCATCCACATGAGTAAAGCTATGTTTTCACAAGAGATATGAAGAATTTCCAAAATCGAGATTCAATCTTTCAGCTTTAGGGCCATATTATCACTTTACACTTTTGCCTTATGACAATGATGCCTCGTTATATAGAGAGCTGAGATTGTTCTGCAATTGTTGATGTATGGGTATCTATCATATGCAAGTGCCTTTAAAAGGTGAATTTAAGAAATTATGTAAAATCAAGAAAATGACCTCAGTCCCCAGAGGGTTAATGCAGAATACATCAGGAAAAGGTCTTCCTGATGTATTATTGTCACGACAGCACCGATGAACCAGCTGTCACAATGGTTTACATCTCAACTGTTCTCAGTGAGCAGGCGGTTTACGGCGAGCAGATCCTGACACACAAGCAAAGCTATAGTTTATGCCTCTTTGCTGTTTGTAATAACTGAGTTAGTGGAGAGCTGCTCGTCGTTGCCACATCTCTACTTCCTGAACTCCTGTGTTCTGGCGGCTCTTTGTTCGTCTGCATGAATCAAACCTTCAGATGACCTGAAGTCAGCTCAGCGTGAAGCGCTTGAAGCCGACGGTACAAATATAGAAACGACAGGAACGCAGCTCACGGACACTTTGCTGCTTTTGGCTCAGCGGGCGTTTGTTCTTCGTCTCGTGAGCGACGGACATTTTAACAGCTTCGTCACAGATGACTGGGACTCGAATTGGACTTTTGGCAAAAGTGTCAGACTCTGCTGAGAGTGATCTTGACAGTCGGATGGAAGCAGAGCTGAGAGACAGGGACAGAGAGAAAGTTCTAGAGCAGTGAGGAAGAAGAGAGGCGAGGAAGAAAAGGCAGAGGCTGATGTACCATCTGGAGCTTCACTCAGAGCTTTGCCGGTCATCTCTCTCTCTCCGACCAGCCAGACGTAGCCAGATCCGGTCATGTTGAGCTGCCGGGCCGCTTTATACACAGCGGCAGCTTCATCCTCACTGCCAACACACAGAAGGCAAACAACAAGTCACACATATACACAAGTACCCTACAAGTACCTTGACGAACTCACAAGTACCCTGACGAGCTTTCAGGTACCCTACAACACTGGCGGCCCGTCAGGGCCTGCTAAGCCTTCTCTGCTGGCCTAAACAAAATCACATCCGGTACGCTGCGATCAGCTGTTAAAGAGTAGGCGTAGGTACAAAATCAACGGCACAACACTGCCCTACAAGTACCCTAACAGACTCACAAGTACCCTACAAGTATCCTGACAAACTCAC
>JBAMJR010000647.1:90000-120000 GCA_038501785.1 Myoxocephalus aenaeus | reverse complement strand
GGACTGCTTCTGCTGGACTCCAGGTCCTTCCTCCGTCTCCCCTCCACCCACCGAAGGGGACTACGTTTTATTTTTATTTTTTTGGGACGTCTGGAATCCGCCCCTTGAGGGGCACTGTTGGTTGGTTGTGTGTCTCCTGATTGTTTGATTCCCTGCACTTGCCCTCAGCCACTCCCATGTGTTTCCCCTGATTGTTTATGCCACACATCTGTGTTTCCCCTCTCATATATATATATATATATATATATATATATATATATATATATACTCCTCTGTTTCCTCTTGTCCCTGCCAGATTGTCTTTGTTTACCTGTGTGTTCATTGGTGTGTCCCATGATGTACGCCACCTTTTGAGCTCTGGATACAAGTCTTCTTGTGACCCTGTGGCCGTCTTCTTGTGGCCGTCTTCTTGTGACCGTCTTCTTGTGACCGTCTTCTTGTGGCCGTCTTCTTGTGGCCGTCTTCTTGTGGCCGTCTTCTTGTGACCGTCTTCTTGTGGCCGTCTTCTTGTGACCGTCTTCTTGTGGCCGTCTTCTTGTGGCCGTCTTCTTGTGGCCGTCTTCTTGTGACCGTCTTCTTGTGGCCGTCTTCTTGTGGCCGTCTTCTTGTGGCCGTCTTCTTGTGACCGTCTTCTTGTGGCCGTCTTCTTGTGACCGTCTTCTTGTGACCGTCTTCTTGTGACCGTCTTCTTGTGGCCATCTTCTTGTGACCGTCTTCTTGTGACCCTGTGGCCGTCTTCTTGTGGCCGTCTTCTTGTGGCCGTCTTCTTGTGGCCGTCTTCTTGTGACCGTCTTCTTGTGGCCGTCTTCTTGTGACCGTCTTCTTGTGGCCGTCTTCTTGTGACCCTGTGGCCGTCTTCTTGTGACCGTCTTCTTGTGGCCGTCTTCTTGTGGCCGTCTTCTTGTGACCGTCTTCTTGTGACCCTGTGACCGTCTTCTTGTGGCCGTCTTCTTGTGGCCGTCTTCTTGTGACCGTCTTCTTGTGGCCGTCTTCTTGTGGCCGTCTTCTTGTGACCCTGTGGCCGTCTTCTTGTGGCCGTCTTCTTGTGGCCGTCTTCTTGTGACCGTCTTCTTGTGACCGTCTTCTTGTGGCCGTCTTCTTGTGGCCGTCTTCTTGTGACCGTCTTCTTGTGACCCTGTGACCGTCTTCTTGTGGCCGTCTTCTTGTGACCGTCTTCTTGTGACCGTCTTCTTGTGGCCGTCTTCTTGTGACCGTCTTCTTGTGACCGTCTTCTTGTGACCCTGTGACCGTCTTCTTGTGGCCGTCTTCTTGTGACCCTGTGACCGTCTTCTTGTGGCCGTCTTCTTGTGGCCGTCTTCTTGTGACCGTCTTCTTGTGGCCGTCTTCTTGTGACCGTCTTCTTGTGGCCGTCTTCTTGTGACCGTCTTCTTGTGGCCGTCTTCTTGTGACCCTGTGGCCGTCTTCTTGTGGCCGTCTTCTTGTGGCCGTCTTCTTGTGGCCGTCTTCTTGTGACCGTCTTCTTGTGGCCGTCTTCTTGTGACCGTCTTCTTGTGGCCGTCTTCTTGTGACCCTGTGGCCGTCTTCTTGTGACCGTCTTCTTGTGGCCGTCTTCTTGTGACCGTCTTCTTGTGACCCTGTGACCGTCTTCTTGTGGCCGTCTTCTTGTGGCCGTCTTCTTGTGACCGTCTTCTTGTGGCCGTCTTCTTGTGGCCGTCTTCTTGTGGCCGTCTTCTTGTGACCCTGTGGCCGTCTTCTTGTGGCCGTCTTCTTGTGGCCGTCTTCTTGTGACCGTCTTCTTGTGACCGTCTTCTTGTGGCCGTCTTCTTGTGACCGTCTTCTTGTGACCCTGTGACCGTCTTCTTGTGGCCGTCTTCTTGTGACCGTCTTCTTGTGACCGTCTTCTTGTGGCCGTCTTCTTGTGGCCGTCTTCTTGTGACCGTCTTCTTGTGACCCTGTGACCGTCTTCTTGTGGCCGTCTTCTTGTGACCGTCTTCTTGTGACCGTCTTCTTGTGGCCGTCTTCTTGTGACCGTCTTCTTGTGGCCGTCTTCTTGTGACCCTGTGGCCGTCTTCTTGTGGCCGTCTTCTTGTGACCCTGTGACCGTCTTCTTGTGACCGTCTTCTTGTGACCGTCTTCTTGTGACCGTCTTCTTGTGACCGTCTTCTTGTGGCCGTCTTCTTGTGACCGTCTTCTTGTGACCGTCTTCTTGGGGCCGTCTTCTTGTGACGAGCGGTACGGCGGCCTCATTATTTCATTATGAATCAGAAAGATGTTTAATTCAGAAACGCTGGAGCTCAACTTTAATATTCATGTTCCTCCTCCAACATTCATGAGTCTCACGGAGACAGGAAGTCACCGCTCGTACTTTTATAAACTCACTCGTCTGCACTCGTTTGACTTCACATCGTCTCCTGTGGGATGTGAACTCACAAACTAAACGTGAAGACAATATCACTACTTATACAGAGTGTGTAGGACATTGTGTTTGAGAGAGAGAGAGAGAGAGAGAGAGAGAGAGAGAGAGAGAGAGAGAGAGAGAGATAAACAAACAAAGAGTCCAAAAATAATGAAAACTAACTCATTCCGTCGTTAATATTCTCATTGCTGTTTTTCTGGTACTTTAAGTATATTTTCATGATACTTCTATACTTTTACGGAAGTACATATTTTAATACTGTGGTATTAATACTTTTACTGCAGTACACTTCAGACGATCAGAGTAGGGAACCTGTCTGTCTGCGGAGACGAGGACAGACAGGCAGGCAGACAGACAGTGTGGAGGAGGTGAAGAAATGAAGGATGACATGGACAAAAAGAGAGAGACAGAGAGACAGAGAACTGAAGAAAAAGTAAATTTAATGTGTTCCATAAAAAGAGAGAGGATGAACTAAAACTCCACCAAGACAGAACACAAAGTATCTTGATAAAAGAAAATGTTTTAAGAATTGAAGGAACACTCGGAATACGTTTTTTATTTTAACTACGGAGGAGTTAAAAACAAGAAAACAGTGAAGATGTTCAAACGTCTCTGAACACGGAATATGTAATATCTACATGTGTCATGGTGTTGGTTTGTCTTGTTTGTCCTCTGTGTTCCCTGTGATTGTCTGCCTTGTCCCTGATTGTGTATTCCCTTCACTTGTCCTGCGCTCATTATTTCCACCTGTGCCCCGTAACCTTCCCCTTGTATTTAAACCCTGTTTGTCCCCTTGTATTTAAACCCTGTTTGTCCCCCTGTATTTAAACCCTGTTTGTCCCCCTGTATTTAAACCCTGTTTGTCCCTTTGTATTTAAACCCTGTTTGTCCCTTTGTATTTAAACCCTGTTTGTCCCCCTGTATTTAAACCCTGTTTGTCCCCCTGTATTTAAACCCTGTTTGTCCCTTTGTATTTAAACCCTGTTTGTCCCTTTGTATTTAAACCCTGTTTGTCCCCTTGTATTTAAACCCTGTTTGTCCCCTTGTCGGGTTGTACTGTTAGTTCCTGCGTGCGTCCCCTGTTAGAGGTCCTGTAAGTTCTCCTGTCTAGATGCCTGTTTGTTATCTGCTCGTTCCCCTGCCTGTTTTTGTTCCCTGTTTTTGGGATTCCTGTTTTTGTTTGTTTGTTTGTTCCTCAGGAGACCCTCAGCTTCAGACCCTCAGCTCTGGATCTAGCAGTCCATCTAGGTCTGTTGTCTTCACGTCAGTCTCTGCAGGGTGTTCGGTCTAAAAGAGTCCCACCACGCCCCTGAACCATTCAGAGGTTCTGGGAGAGACCAGCTGGTAGGAGAGACAGGTGAGGCCGTCGCGTTAAACTAAAGATCTCTGCACCTTGTTTCATGAGCTGATCGATAAAACCTACAGAACTGTTTTTAATCTGGTGGACAAATCAAAACGTTTCATAGAAGTGAAACTCATTCTGAAAATGGAGGCGTGAACTGATGGGACAACACACACACACTGCAGCTCATTGTTTGTCATGCAATGACCAACAAACATCTGGATCAGAACAAAGCACACAACAAATAAACACACATGACAGACCAAGGAGCTCACCTTGGTCTCGCGCTCCTCCAGCAGCATATATGTGTATATGTATGTATGTGTGTATATATGTATGTATGTGTGTGTGTATATATATATATATATATATATATATATATATATATATATATATAATGTGTCTATATGTACACAAGGAGCTCACCTTGGTCTCGCGCTCCTCCAGCAGCATATATGTGTATATGTATGTATGTGTGTATATATGTATGTATGTGTGTGTGTATATATATATATATACATATATATATATATATATATATATATGTATATATATATATATAATGTGTCTATATGTACACAAGGAGCTCACCTTGGTCTCGCGCTCCTCCAGCAGCGTCTCCAGTCTCTTCTGAGCGGCTCGTCCTTCGTGGTCGTCGCTCACGATGAGGATGATGTGGTTCCACCTGAACTCCCTCATGAGGTCGAACCAGACGTGGGCCTGGTGGGAGTACGGGGGCACGGTCCTCAGGAAGGACAGGTGGATGCTCTGAGGAGGAGATGTATTGATCGGTTATCAGCTCTCCAATCTGTTCTCTATTTATCCATGATCACTTGGTCTTCCTCTCTTTAGGATGTCCATATCAGAGCTGACGTTTTGAAGCCTCCAGTTCGACGATTTGGCCGTCACCATCTTGTTTTTTTGCAACAGTGAACATGGAAGTGACCCTATGTGGACTGAAGAGGAGGGACGTAGAGAACTGTCAATCACCCTAAAACATACCCTGCTTTATGGTCTGTTTGATTCTATGATTTGTCGCAATATTTTTTTTTCAGGTTTTATATATTCTATAATAATGAACTTGTTAGTTATAATATTGTGTATTATATTGTAATAAACCTGTTAGTTACAATATTGTATATTCTATTATAATTGTAATGGTTGTAGTTTTTTTACATAAACCATCCATCAGATTCCTGTCAAACCAGAAGAGACGGTTGTTGGTTAACGGGTTACCAGAGACGGTGTAGATCATGAATAATGAAAAGCATCTGAGGTGTTTGTGGTTCTCGTCTCTACATGCAATCTCAGTAAAGTCAATCTGCCGCTGGTGTTATAATCAAACGCACCCTCACTTCACCTGATAAACATGTAAATATTTCATCAGTTAACAGGAGAGGAGCTCGAGCACTGTTCACAGGGAGCGCTGGGATATTATGGGATGTTCTGGGATGCGCAGGGATATTATGGGATATTATGGGATGCTCAGGGATATTATGGGATGTTCTGGGACCAATGACACTCTCAATTATTTCATCAATATTCTAAAAAGTGAGGGAGACTGAGAGGTTTCCAGTGGAGAACTGAACAAACTGGACTGAATATTCTATAACCTTAAGGACATATGGGGCGACTGTGGCTCAGTGGTGAGCAGGGTCGTCCTTCAATCAGAGGATCGGCGGTTCGATCCCAGGCTCCACTAGCCCATGTTGTTGTGTCCTTGAGCAAGACACTTAACCCTAAATTGCTCCCGTAGCTGCCCCTACGGTATATGATTGTTAGATAATCTGATGCACCTTCATGGTAGCTCCTCTCATCAGTGTGTGAATGATGTCATGTAGTGTTAAAGCACTTTGAGTGGTCGAAGACTAGAAAAGCACTATACAATTACGGGTCCATTTTATCATTTAAGAGTCTCAACACGTCTCTGTTTTATATATATATATATATATATATATAAAAGGTCACTCTAAAAAGTGATGCTTCTTTACTGGGATAAAGGTTTGAATTGAACTGAGTCATTGTAAGTCCTGATTCTGAGGCTCAGAGAAAGGTCATCCAGACAGAACGTGAGAGGACCCATGACGAAGCCCTGAGGAACACCTCCATGAAGAACTTGATCATAGAGAGAACGTGAGAGGACCCAGTATGCCTACTTATGGCTACAGTATGCCTATTATATGAATCATTTCTGTCATATTCATGTAATGTGCTGTAACTCTGTTATGTTATTCATTCTGGTCACGTGACATCTATTGCTTCTGTCCATCCGGGGAGAGGGATCCTCCTCTGTTGCTCTCCTGAAGGGTTCTTCCCTTTTTTCCCTATGAAAGGGTTTTTACTTGGAGTTTTTCCTGATCCGATGTGAGGTCCCGGGACAGGATGTTATGTTACAGATTGTAAAGCCCTCCGAGGCAAACTTGTATTTGTGATGTTGGGCTATATAAAATAAACTGAATTGAATTGAATTGAGGACGAAGCCCTGAGAAACACCTCCATGAAGAATCTGATCATAGAGAGAACGTGAGAGGACCCAGGACGAAGCCCAGAGGAACACCTCTATGGAGAATCCGATCATAGAGTTTATAAAAGTGAGAGGACCCAGGACGAAGTCCTGAGGAACACCTCTATGAAGAACCCGATCATAGAGAGAACGTGAGAGAACCCAGGACGAAGCCCAGAGGAACACCTCTATGGAGAATCCGATCATAGAGAGAATGTGAGAGGACCCAGGACGAAGCCCAGAGGAACACCTCTATGGAGAATCCGATCATAGAGTTTATAAAAGTGAGAGGACCCAGGACGAAGTCCTGAGGAACACCTCTATGAAGAACCCGATCATAGAGAGAATGTGAGAGGACCCAGGACGAAGCCCAGAGGAACACCTCTATGGAGAATCCGATCATAGAGTTTATAAAAGTGAGAGGACCCAGGACGAAGTCCTGAGGAACACCTCTATGAAGAACCCGATCATAGAGAGAATGTGAGAGGACCCAGGACGAAGTCCTGAGGAACGCCTCCATGGAGAATCCGATCAAAGAGAGAACGTGAGAGGACCCAGGACGAAGCCCTGAGGAACGCCTCCATATAGAATCCCTTCAACTGAAAGTCTTGTGAAGGGTGACACCAGCTTCAGGTCTACCCACTAACCATGTGGAGGTTTACCTTGTCCGAGTAGATGGACATGCGTGTGGTCAGGCCGAGCACGGGGATCCGGTAGAACCCGGCGGTGTAGGATACGGGCGTCGGAGTCAGGTGGTCGTTGGACTGAGGAGGGTGGCTGACCAGGATCGCATACACCTGCAGAGGAAGACTGGTTTCAGTTACACGGTCTCTTTCATTTCATAATCACATAGAAAACAAACTCATATTATCTGAAGTACAAATTAGACCTTTGTAATTTATCTGACAGCTTTAGATTCTTTAGTTTATAAAAGTTCAGTTGAATGAGTCGAATAATTTACCATAAATAAAGAGACAGAAATTAAATGTGTAACTGTTTTTATGGTCGATGTTCCTGTAAAAACAATTGCTGGTAAGTAAGAATGTAAATATTGTTAAAGAATTGGTAAAAATGTTAATAATGTTATAGTATTAGTAAAAATTTAAATAATGTTAAAGTATTAGCAAAAATGATAATGTTAAAGTAAGAATGTAAATAATGTTAAATTAAGAATGTAAATAATGTTAAAGTATTATTATGAATGTTAATGTTAAAGTATTTGTAAAAATGTAAATAATGTTAAAGTATTAGTAAGAGTGTAAATAATGTAAAATGATTTGCAATAATATAATTAATAAATTAATGTAGAAAAAATCTACAGATTATCGTTAAATTAATTATATTTACTGTGTAATATTAGTACTTTCAGTTTTTGTGTGTATTTGATGTCCAAGAATGAAACTGTGAAATCATTTCTACATCACAGCAGCCTGTGTGTGTGTGTGTGTGTGTGTGTGTGTGTGTGTGTGTGTGTGTGTGTGTGTGTGTGTGTGTGTGTGTGTGTGTGTGTGTGTGTGTGTGTGTGTGTCTATAATCCCTCCATCTCTGGAGGGATTATATCTCAGTTTCTGGAGCGAGAGGATGTTAATCTGACGTTCATTTCTCTCTATTGTCTCTCTGTCTCTCTCTCTCTCTCTCTCTCTCTCTCTCTCTCTCTCTGTCTCTCTCTCTCCCTCTCTCTCTCTCTCTCTCTCTCTCTGTCTCTCTCTCTCTCTCTGTCTCTCTCTCTCTCTCTCTCTCTCTCTCTCTCTCTCTCTCTCTCTCTCTCTCTCTCTCTCTCCCCCTCTCTCTCTCTCTGTCTCTCTCTCTCTCTCTCTCTCTTCTCTCTCTCTCTCTCTCTCTCTCTCTCTCTCTCTCTACAACAAAGGGTCTGTTGGCCTCATTTCTTTCACAAAAGACAAATCTGTTTGTTAATGTTTCTGTTGTATTGTTGTTAACAGACTGGTTTCATGAAGACATCCTGACTCATGTGACACGTCATGTTACATGTTACATGTCACGTGACATGTCATGTGACATGTCATGTGACAGGTCATGTGACACGTCATATTACAGGTCACGTGACATGTCACGTGACATGTCATGTGACATGTCACGTGACGGTCACGTGACGTCATCTGACAGGTCATGTGACGGTCATGTGACAGGTCATGTGACACGTCATGTTACAGGTCACGTGACATGTCACATGACCGTCACGTGACATGTCACGTGACGGTCATGTGACAGGTCACGTGACATGTCATGTGACGATCATCTGACAGGTCATGTGACGGTCATGTGACGGTCATGTGACGGTCATGTGACAGTCATGTTACATGTCACGTGACAGTCAGGTGACGGTCATGTGACAGGTCATGTTACATGTCACGTGACAGGTCACGTGACGGTCATGTGACGGTCACGTGACAGGAGGAGGACTCACCTGGTTGGAGATGAGGTCCTCGCAGACGGACAGGGCCATCTGGATGGCGTTGGGCTTGTGCGTGACGGAGATGGCGTTCATCTTGAACTTGTCCTTGCCGTACAGCGCGTTGGCCTGGCTCACCGCCTCCTTGAACACCTGCTCGTAGCGCTTCTGACTCAGCACGGCGCCGATGTTCACCAGCCGGGGCTCGCAGCCGCCGCGGGCGACGGAGCAGCACTGCAGCACGGCGAGGAGGAGCACGGCGCGAAGCTCCACTGAGGAAGACGAGGAGGAGAGGAAGGTCAGATCGGAGACACCAACACGACAGGAACCAGAGACCTCCGGAGCTGACCACATGACCACTCACGAGGAAGATAAATACAACAACAGTTCTCTTTTTTGGAGATGTGGTCACTGTCTCTGGTTGGTTTGTGGACCTTTTGAAGCCTCAAGTTCTGCATTTCGTCCGTCGCCATTTTGTTTTTTTCAACTAGTGAACAGGAAGTGACCAGTGGACTGAGGAGGAGTATAGACTTCTATACAACCAGAGGAGTCGCCCCCTGGTGGTCAGGAGAGAGAATGCAGCTTTAACACATGAAGCATAGACTTCTATACAACCAGAGGAGTCACCCCCTGGTGGTCAGGAGAGAGAATGCAGCTTTAACACATGAAGCATAGACTTCTATACAACCAGAGGAGTCACCCCCTGGTGGTCAGGAGAGAGAATGCAGCTTTAACACATGAAGCATAGACTTCTATACAACCAGAGGAGTCGCCCCCTGGTGGTCAGGAGAGAGAATGCAGCTTTAACACATGAAGCATAGACTTCTATACAACCAGAGGAGTCACCCCTGGTGGTCAGGAGAGAGAATGCAGCTTTAACACATGAAGCATAGACTTCTATACAACCAGAGGAGTCACCCCCTGGTGGTCAGGAGAGATAATGCAGCTTTAACACATGAAGCTTTGTAAACATGAGTTTATGTCTCAATCTCTAGTTTCAAGTCTTCTTCAATACAGCATGATGTTCATTTAGTAAATTATGGTCATTTAGAGTCAAACAGACCATAAAGCAGGGGACGCTTTAGGGCGGGGCTACAAGGTGATTGACAGGTCGACACCAGAGACGTATACGGCGTCTCTAAATCACTCATCCTCAGTCACTTCCTATTCACTGGTTGCAAAAAAACAAGATGGCGACGGCCAGAATGATGAACTGGAGGCTTCAAAACTATTTATATTTTCATCAATTTAATCTTCTTTGACAGATGATTATATAACAGAATATTTAATCTGAGTTTTATTCCACAAAGAGCAGAAAAAGGTTCAAAGAGGACAAATGAACATAATGAACATTATGAATTCCACTCATTCATTTTCATCCGCTTATCCGGGGTCAGATCTCAGCAGGCCCAGCAGGCTTCCCTCTCACCAGCAACATGTTCAGATCATTATGGGATCCCGAGGCGTTCCCAGTCAGCCGGGAGATATAATCCCTCCAGCGTGTCCTGGGTCTTCCTCAGGGTCTCCTACCAGTTGGACGTGCTGGAAAACCTCTAATGGAGGAATCCAGGAGGCATCCTGACTAGATGCTGAACCACCTCAGCTGACTCCTTTTGACGCGAAGGAGCAGCGACTCAACGCCAAGTTCCCTCCTGATGTCCGAGCTCCTTACCCTATCTCTAAGGCTGAGCCCTACAGAGGAAACTCATCTCCTTACTCTATCTCTAAGGCTGAGCCCTACAGAGGAAACTCATCTCCTTACTCTATCTCTAAGGCTGAGCCCTACAGAGGAAACTCATCTCCTTACTCTATCTCTAAGGCTGAGCCCTACAGAGGAAACTCATCTCCTTACCCTATCTCTAAGGCTGAGCCCTACAGAGGAAACTCATCTCCTTACTCTATCTCTAAGAGCCCTACAGAGGAAACTCATCTCCTTACTCTATCTCTAAGGCTGAGCCCTACAGAGGAAACTCATCTCCTTACTCTATCTCTAAGGCTGAGCCCTACAGAGGAAACTCATCTCCTTAGTGTATCTCTCAGGCTGAGCCCGGCCCCCTTAGTGGCCTTCGCCAGGGATATGGGTGCGACCCCCCCAAGTCTTAAGGCGCTGCGTCCTCTCCAGGGGACATGTTGGCCGGGTTCAGGAGTTCCTTAAAGTGCTCTTTCCACCGCCCGACGATGCCCCCGATGTGTGAGAAGTTCTTCAGGAGGTGGGAGTTGAAGACCTCCTGGACAGGATCCTCCTCCAGACGTTCCCAGTTCTCCCACTACACGTTTGGGCTTGCCAGGTCTTTCTAGCCGACTCCCCCGCCATCTGATCCAACTCCCCACCAGCTGGTGATCAGCTCTGCTCCTCTGTTCACCCGAGTGTCCAAGACATACAGATCAGATGATACGATGACAAAGTCCATCATTGATCTCCGGCCTCAGGTGTTCTGGTGCCAGGTCCACTTATGAGCCTCCTTACGCTCCAACACGGTGTTCATATGGACACACCGTGGCTAGCACAGAAGTCCAACAACAAAACACCGCTCTGGTTCAGACAGGGCAAGCCGTTCCTCCCAATCACCCCAAGACGTTCCTCCCAAACACCCCAAGACGTTCCTCCCCATCACCCCAAGACGTTCCTCCCAAACACCCCAAGACGTTCCTCCCCATCACCCCAAGACGTTCCTCCCAAACACCCCAAGACGTTCCTCCCCATCACCCCAAGACGTTCCTCCCAAACACCCCAAGACGTTCCTCCCAATCACCCCAAGACGTTCCTCCCAAACACCCCAAGACGTTCCTCCCCATCACCCCAAGACGTTCCTCCCAAACACCCCAAGACGTTCCTCCCCATCACCCCAAGACGTTCCTCCCAAACACCCCAAGACGTTCCTCCCCATCACCCCAAGACGTTCCTCCCCATCACCCCAAGACGTTCCTCCCCATCACCCCAAGACGTTCCTCCCAAAAACCCCAAGACGTTCCTCCTCATCACCCCAAGACGTTCCTCCCAATCACTCCAAGACGTTCCGCCCCATCACCCCAAGACGTTCCGCCCCATCACCCCAAGACGTTCCTCCCCATCACCCCAAGACGTTCCTCCCCATCACCCCAAGACGTTCCTCCCCATCACCCCAAGACGTTCCTCCCCATCACCCCAAGACGTTCCTCCCCATCACCCCAAGACGTTCCTCCCAAAAAAACCCAAGACGTTCCTCCTCATCACCCCAAGACGTTCCTCCTCATCACCCCAAGACGTTCCTCCCAATCACTCCAAGACGTTCCGCCCCATCACCCCAAGACGTTCCTCCCCATCACCCCAAGACGTTCCTCCCCATCACCCCAAGATGTTCCTCCCCATCACCCCAAGACGTTCCTCCCCATCACCCCAAGACGTTCCTCCCAAAAAACCCAAGACGTTCCTCCCCATCACCCCAAGACGTTCCTCCCCATCACCCCAAGACGTTCCTCCCCATCACCCCAAGACGTTCCTCCCAAAAAACCCAAGACTTTCCAATGAATATTATGAAAATTATGAATATTATGAATATTGTGAATATTATGAACATAAACTGAGCAGTCTTTTCTGTTTTTTTAAAGGGAGGTGCATATGAAATGTCCTAAATTAATAATGATAAATGTAATAATGATAATTGTAATAAAGATCAATGAATAATGATCATGAATATTGATAAATGAATATGAATGAATGTAATATTGATCAATATAATAATGATAAATGAATATTGATGCATGCATATTGATAATAATAATAATATTGGTATAATATGCATATTGATCAATATGATAATGATACATGAATATTTATCATTGATCATTGTAATAATGATAATATAATAATCATGATCATATTGATACATATAATAATGATAATATAATAATCATATTGATACATATAATATTGATACATATAATAATGATAATAATCATGATCATATTGATACATATAATAATGATAATAATCATGATCATATTGATACATATAATAATGATAATAATCATGATCATATTGATACATATAATAATGATAATAATCATGATCATATTGATACATATAATAATGATAATAATCATGATCATATTGATACATATAATAATGATAATAATCATGATCATATTGATACATATAATAATGATAATATATTAATCATATAACATTGATAAATATAATAATGATAATGATAATAATCATGATCATATTGATAGATATAACATTGATACATATAATAATATAATAATCATATTATGGGCATAACTCAGAACTCACTGTTTCTCTGCGCTCGTGACCGTGGACGCTCCGTCGGTCTCCTGTTGATTTCTGGTCTGTGATTTCTCTCCCGGGTTTTCCTCCCGGTCCTCCCGGTCCTCCCGGTCCTCCCGGTCCCGGTCCCGTCACATGACCCGCTAATAGAGAGCAGAATGAAATGACGTGACGACACGTTTCTTCTCTTTCACAGTGGAACCCGCGGAGCGCGTGACATTGTTGATTCCGTCTCGCGCCTCGTCCTGTTGATCCGCGCGCGCGCCCTCCGCGGAGAGAGAGGCTCAATGCGCGTGACTGTGCCTGTTCCTCTTCATCACTTCGGGTTTTAAAGTCTCGCTCCTCTTCCTCTCAGGGATGCGCGCGGACTCTCAGATGACCTGAAGCCCGCGGTCCGTCCTTGGAACCTGACGCTCGCTCCCGTGCGCTCTCAGCCCGGAGGAGAGGGTGCGCGCGTGGCCGCCGGAGCGTGTGCACGAGCTTCTCGCTGGTTGTCGGTAGAATTAATGAAGTGGCACGTGCTCGTGCTCGTGCGGCGCGTTCACAGACATCCCGCCACTCTGTGAATGTCACATTGAAATTAATATGAATATTTAATAAATGATTTCAGTTTGTATCACAAGACAAGTATTACTTCCTTTGAGTATGACGTCATGAATCAGTTATGAATGCATTAAATAAACAAACAAATAAACACAATAACTCATCTTCATCAGCAGAGGTCTTCATCTTCATCAGCAGAGGTCTTCATCTTCATCAGCAGAGGTCTTCATCTTCATCAGTAGAGGTCTTCATCTTCATCAGTAGAAGTCTTCATCAGCAGAGGTCTTCATCAGCAGAGGTCTTCATCTTCATCAGCAGAGGTCTTCATCTTCATCAGCAGAGGTCTTCATCTTCATCAGCAGAGGTCTTCATCTTCATCAGTAGTGGTCTTCATCTTCATCAGTAGAGGTCTTCATCTTCATCAGTAGAAGTCTTCATCAGCAGAGGTCTTCATCAGCAGAGGTCTTCATCTTCATCAGTAGAGGTCTTCATCAGTAGTAGTAGAGGTCTTCATCAGCAGAGGTCTTCATCAGTAGTAGTAGAGGTCTTCATCAGCAGAGGTCTTCATCAGCAGAGGTCTTCATCAGCAGAGGTCTTCATCAGTAGAGGTCTTCATCAGCAGAGATCTTCATCAGTAGAGGTCTTCATCAGCAGAGGTCTTCATCAGCAGAGGTCTTCATCAGTAGAGGTCTTCATCAGTAGAGGTCTTCATCAGTAGAGGTCTTCATCAGCAGAGGTCTTCATCAGTAGAGGTCTTCATCAGTAGAGGTCTTCATCAGCAGAGGTCTTCATCAGTAGTAGTAGAGGTCTTCATCAGCAGAGGTCTTCATCAGTAGTAGTAGAGGTCTTCATCAGTAAAGGTCTTCATCAGTAGTAGTAGAGGTCTTCATCAGTAGTAGTAGAGGTCTTCATCAGCAGAGGTCTTCATCAGTAGAGGTCTTCATCAGTAGAGGTCTTCATCAGCAGAGGTCTTCATCTTCATCAGTAGAGGTCTTCATCAGTAGTAGTAGAGGTCTTCATCAGTAGAGGTCTTCATCAGCAGAGGTCTTCATCAGTAGAGGTCTTCATCAGCAGAGGTCTTCATCAGTAGAGGTCTTCATCAGTAGAGGTCTTCATCAGTAGAGGTCTTCATCAGTAGAGGTCTTCATCAGTAGAGGTCTTCATCAGTAGTAGTAGAGGTCTTCATCAGTAGTAGTAGAGGTCTTCATCAGCAGAGGTCTTCATCAGTAGAGGTCTTCATCAGTAGAGGTCTTCATCAGCAGAGGTCTTCATCTTCATCAGTAGAGGTCTTCATCAGTAGTAGTAGAGGTCTTCATCAGCAGAGATCTTCATCAGTAGAGGTCTTCATCAGTAGAGGTCTTCATCAGCAGAGATCTTCATCAGTAGAGGTCTTCATCAGCAGAGGTCTTCATCAGTAGAGGTCTTCATCAGTAGAGGTCTTCATCAGTAGAGGTCTTCATCAGCAGAGGTCTTCATCAGTAGAGGTCTTCATCAGCAGAGGTCTTCATCAGTAGAGGTCTTCATCAGTAGAGGTCTTCATCAGCAGAGGTCTTCATCAGCTGGATCCGGGTCAGGTGATTCATGAAACCATTCGTTTCAATCGATCATGTTTGAATCAAACATCAATAATCTATAACTCTGTAAGCAATTATCCATAATCACTGTGAGACGACTGAGAGCTGCTTCTTCTTCTTCTTCTTCTTCTTCTTCTTCTTCTTCTTCTTCTTCTTCTTCTTCTTCTTCTTCTTCTTCTCCTTCTTCTTCTTCTTCTTCTTCTTCTTCTCCTTCTTCTTCTTCTTCTTCTCCTTCTTCTTCTTCTTCTTCTTCTTCTGTGGTTGTTTCAGTTTTTTAATCACATCCATTACCCAGCATGCCTTGTTGCTACGGGATGCAGCCCCACATCCATATTGTGGTTGCCATGGAAACAGACATTTCTTACCCACGTCCCCGTCCCCCATCTGCTCACCAGACACACCTGATGATTAACACACACACACACACACACACACACACACACACACACACACACACACACACACACACACACACACACACATGGCTACACGCTAAGGAGGCGGGGCTTGTGAGACATTTGTAATAATAGTGGAGGTCATGTGACCTTAACCCCAAGATGACGCTAACACACACACACATACAACACACGCACAACACACATACAACACACACACACGTACAACACACACACACACACGTACAACACACACACACATACAACACACAGACACACACATGTACAACACACGCACAACACACATACAACACACACACACGTACAACACACACACACGTACAACACACACACACACGTACAACACACACACACGTACAACACACACACGTACAACACACACACACGTACAACACACACACACACACACACGTACAACACACACACACGTACAACACACATACAACACACACACACGTACAACACACACACACACACGTACAACACACACACACGTACAACACACATACAACACACACACGTACAACACACACACACACACACGTACAACACACACACACGTACAACACACACACACACGTACAACACACATACAACACACACACGTACAACACACACACACGTACAACACACACACACGTACAACACACACACACACACGTACAACACACACACACGTACAACACACACACACACGTACAACACACATACAACACACACACGTACAACACACACACACGTACAACACACACACACATACAACACACACACACACACGTACAACACACATACAACACACACACGTACAACACACACACACGTACAACACACACACACATACAACACACACACACACACGCACAACACACATACAACACACAGACACGTACAACACACACACACACACACATACAACATACACACACATACAACACACAGACACGTACAACACACACACACACACATACAACACACACACACATACAACACACACACACGTACAACACACATACAACACACACACGTACAACACACACACGTACAACACACACACGTACAACACACACACACACACGTACAACACACACACACACATACAACACACACACACATACAACACACAGACACACACATGTACAACACACGCACAACACACATACAACACACACACACGTACAACACACACACACGTACAACACACACACACACGTACAACACACACACACGTACAACACACACACAGACACACGTACAACACACACGTACAACACACACACACGTACAACACACACACACGTACAACACACACACACACGTACAACACACACACACGTACAACACACACACACACACACACGTACAACACACACACACGTACAACACACATACAACACACACACGTACAACACACACGTACAACACACACACACGTACAACACACACACACACACACGTACAACACACATACACACACGTACAACACACACACACGTACAACACACGTACAACACACACACACGTACAACACACACACACGTACAACACACACACACACACACGTACAACACACATACAACACACGTACAACACACACACACGTACAACACACGTACAACACACACACACGTACAACACACACACACACACACGTACAACACACACACACACGTACAACACACACACACGTACAACACACACACACACATACAACACACACACACACACGTACAACACACACACACGTACAACACACACACACACGTACAACACACATACAACACACACACGTACAACACACACACACGTACAACACACACACACATACAACACACACACACACACGTACAACACACATACAACACACACACGTACAACACACACACACGTACAACACACACACACATACAACACACACACACACACGCACAACACACATACAACACACAGACACGTACAACACACACACACACACACATACAACATACACACACATACAACACACAGACACGTACAACACACACACACACACATACAACACACACACACATACAACACACACACACGTACAACACACATACAACACACACACGTACAACACACACACGTACAACACACACACGTACAACACACACACACACGTACAACACACACACACACGTACAACACACACACGTACAACACACACACACACACGTACAACACACACACACACATACAACACACACACACATACAACACACAGACACACACATGTACAACACACGCACAACACACATACAACACACACACACGTACAACACACACACACGTACAACACACACACACACGTACAACACACACACACGTACAACACACACACAGACACACGTACAACACACACGTACAACACACACACACGTACAACACACACACACGTACAACACACACACACACGTACAACACACACACACGTACAACACACACACACACACACACGTACAACACACACACACGTACAACACACATACAACACACACACGTACAACACACACGTACAACACACACACACGTACAACACACACACACACACACGTACAACACACATACACACACGTACAACACACACACACGTACAACACACGTACAACACACACACACGTACAACACACACACACGTACAACACACACACACACACACGTACAACACACATACAACACACGTACAACACACACACACGTACAACACACGTACAACACACACACACGTACAACACACACACACACACACGTACAACACACACACACACGTACAACACACACACACGTACAACACACACACACACATACAACACACACACACGTACAACACACATACAACACACACACGTACAACACACACACGTACAACACACACACGTACAACACACACACACACGTACAACACACACACGTACAACACACACACACGTACAACACACGTACAACACACACACACGTACAACACACGTACAACACACACACACGTACAACACACACACACACACGTACAACACACACACACACGTACAACACACACACACGTACAACACACACACACACATACAACACACACACACGTACAACACACATACAACACACACACGTACAACACACACACGTACAACACACACACGTACAACACACACACACACGTACAACACACACACACACGTACAACACACACACACGTACAACACACATACAACACACACGTACAACACACACACGTACAACACACACACACACACGTACAACACACACACACACATACAACACACACACACATACAACACACAGACACACACATGTACAACACACGCACAACACACATACAACACACACACACGTACAACACACACACACGTACAACACACACACACACACGTACAACACACACACACGTACAACACACACACACACACACGTACAACACACACACACGTACAACACACACACAGACACACGTACAACACACACGTACAACACACACACACGTACAACACACACACACGTACAACACACACACACACGTACAACACACACACACGTACAACACACACACACACACACACGTACAACACACACACACGTACAACACACACACACGTACAACACACACGTACAACACACATACACACACGTACAACACACACACACACGTACAACACACGTACAACACACACACACACGTACAACACACGTACAACACACACACACACACGTACAACACACACACACACATACACACACGTACAACACACACACACACGTACAACACACACACACACGTACAACACACACACACACACGTACAACACACATACAACACACACGTACAACACACACACGTACAACACACACACACACACGTACAACACACACACACACATACAACACACACACACATACAACACACAGACACACACATGTACAACACACGCACAACACACATACAACACACACGTACAACACACACACACGTACAACACACACACACACACGTACAACACACACACACGTACAACACACACACACACACGTACAACACACACACACGTACAACACACACACAGACACACGTACAACACACACGTACAACACACACACACGTACAACACACACACACGTACAACACACACACGTACAACACACACACACGTACAACACACACACACACACACACGTACAACACACACACACACGTACAACACACACACACGTACAACACACACGTACAACACACATACACACACGTACAACACACACACACACGTACAACACACGTACAACACACACACACACACGTACAACACACGTACAACACACACACACGTACAACACACACACACACACACGTACAACACACACACACACATACACACACGTACAACACACACACACACGTACAACACACACACACACACACGTACAACACACACACACACGTACAACACACACACACGTACAACACACACACACACACGTACAACACACACACACGTACAACACACATACAACACACACACACGTACAACACACACACACACGTACAACACACACACACGTACAACACACACACACGTACAACACACACACACACACACGTACAACACACACACACACGTACAACACACACACACGTACAACACACACACACACACGTACAACACACACACACGTACAACACACATACAACACACACACACGTACAACACACACACACACGTACAACACACATACAACACACACACGTACAACACACACACACGTACAACACACACACACGTACAACACACACACACACATACAACACACACACACACACGTACAACACACATACAACACACACACGTACAACACACACACACGTACAACACACACACACACATGTACAACACACGCACAACACACATACAACACACACACGTACAACACACACACACGTACAACACACACACACACGTACAACACACATACAACACACACACGTACAACACACGTACAACACACACACACACGACCAACACACATACAACAAACACGTACAACACACACACACGTACAACACACACACACACAACACACACACACGTACAACACACACACACACGTACAACACACATACAACACACACGTACAACACACACACACGTACAACACACGTACAACACACACACACACACACGTACAACACACATACAACACACACGTACAACACACACACACACGTACAACACACATACAACACACACGTACAACACACATACAACACACACGTACAACACACATACAACACACACGTACAACACACACACACACATACAACACACACGTACAACACACACGTACAACACACACACACACGTACAACACACATACAACACACACGTACAACACACACACACGTACAACACACACACACGTACAACACACACACACCCGTACAACACACACACACACACGTACAACACACATACAACACACACGTACAACACACACACGTACAACACACACACACGTACAACACACACACACGTACAACACATGTACAACATACACACGTACAACACACACACGTACAACACACACACGTACAACACACACACGTACAACACACACACACACGTACAACACACACACGTACAACACACACACGTACAACACACGTACAACACACACACACGTACAACACACGTACAACACACACACACGTACAACACACACACACACACGTACAACACACACACACACGTACAACACACACACACGTACAACACACACACACACATACAACACACACACACGTACAACACACATACAACACACACACGTACAACACACACACGTACAACACACACACGTACAACACACACACACACGTACAACACACACACACACGTACAACACACACACACGTACAACACACATACAACACACACGTACAACACACACACGTACAACACACACACACACACGTACAACACACACACACACATACAACACACACACACATACAACACACAGACACACACATGTACAACACACGCACAACACACATACAACACACACACACGTACAACACACACACACGTACAACACACACACACACACGTACAACACACACACACGTACAACACACACACACACGTACAACACACACACACGTACAACACACACACAGACACACGTACAACACACACGTACAACACACACACACGTACAACACACACACACGTACAACACACACACACACGTACAACACACACACACGTACAACACACACACACACACACACGTACAACACACACACACGTACAACACACACACACGTACAACACACACGTACAACACACATACACACACGTACAACACACACACACACGTACAACACACGTACAACACACACACACACGTACAACACACGTACAACACACACACACGTACAACACACACACACACACACGTACAACACACACACACACATACACACACGTACAACACACACACACACGTACAACACACACACACACGTACAACACACACACACACACGTACAACACACATACAACACACACGTACAACACACACACGTACAACACACACACACACGTACAACACACACACACACATACAACACACACACACATACAACACACAGACACACACATGTACAACACACGCACAACACACATACAACACACACGTACAACACACACACACGTACAACACACACACACACACGTACAACACACACACACGTACAACACACACACACACACACGTACAACACACACACACGTACAACACACACACAGACACACGTACAACACACACGTACAACACACACACACGTACAACACACACACACGTACAACACACACACGTACAACACACACACACGTACAACACACACACACACACACACGTACAACACACACACACACGTACAACACACACACACGTACAACACACACGTACAACACACATACACACACGTACAACACACACACACACGTACAACACACGTACAACACACACACACACACGTACAACACACGTACAACACACACACACGTACAACACACACACACACACACGTACAACACACACACACACATACACACACGTACAACACACACACACACGTACAACACACACACACACACACGTACAACACACACACACACGTACAACACACACACACGTACAACACACACACACACACGTACAACACACACACACGTACAACACACATACAACACACACACACGTACAACACACACACACACGTACAACACACACACACGTACAACACACACACACGTACAACACACACACACACACACGTACAACACACACACACACGTACAACACACACACACGTACAACACACACACACACACGTACAACACACACACACGTACAACACACATACAACACACACACACGTACAACACACACACACACGTACAACACACATACAACACACACACGTACAACACACACACACGTACAACACACACACACGTACAACACACACACACACATACAACACACACACACACACGTACAACACACATACAACACACACACGTACAACACACACACACGTACAACACACACACACACATGTACAACACACGCACAACACACATACAACACACACACGTACAACACACACACACGTACAACACACACACACACGTACAACACACATACAACACACACACGTACAACACACGTACAACACACACACACACGACCAACACACATACAACAAACACGTACAACACACACACACGTACAACACACACACACACAACACACACACACGTACAACACACACACACACGTACAACACACATACAACACACACGTACAACACACACACACGTACAACACACGTACAACACACACACACACACACGTACAACACACATACAACACACACGTACAACACACACACACACGTACAACACACATACAACACACACGTACAACACACATACAACACACACGTACAACACACACACACACGTACAACACACATACAACACACACGTACAACACACACACACACATACAACACACACGTACAACACACACGTACAACACACACACACACGTACAACACACATACAACACACACGTACAACACACACACACGTACAACACACACACACGTACAACACACACACACCCGTACAACACACACACACACACGTACAACACACATACAACACACACGTACAACACACACACGTACAACACACACACACGTACAACACACACACACGTACAACACATGTACAACATACACGTACAACACACACACACACACGTACAACACACATACAACACACACACGTACAACACACACACACACACATACAACACACATACAACACACACACGTACAACACACATACAACACACACGTACAACACACACACACACACGTACAACACACATACAACACACACACGTACAACACACACACACACACACACGTACAACACACATACAACACACACACGTACAACACACACACACACGTACAACACACATACAACACACACACGTACAACACACACACACGTACAACACACATACAACACACACGTACAACACACACACGTACAACACACACACACGTACAACACACGTACAACACACACACACACGTACAACACACATACAACACACACGTACAACACACACACACACGTACAACACACATACAACACACACGTACAACACACATACAACACACACGTACAACACACACACACACGTACAACACACATACAACACACACACACACGTACAACACACACGTACAACACACACGTACAACACACACACACACACAACACACATACAACACACACGTACAACACACACACACGTACAACACACACACACACGTACAACACACACACACCCGTACAACACACACACACACACGTACAACACACATACAACACACACGTACAACTCACACACACGTACAACACACACACGTACAACACATGTACAACATACACGTACAACACACACACACACACGTACAACACACATACAACACACACACGTACAACACACACACACACACATACAACACACATACAACACACACACGTACAACACACACACACACGTACAACACACACGCACACGTACAACACACACACACGTACAACACACACACACACACGTACAACACACACACACGTACAACACACACACAACACACGCACACGTGGCCACCCCCCACCTCTTAGATTGGGTTATAATATATTAACATTAGATATTAAACAGTTAACAGACATATTTAGCGTTTAGAAAATATATGGTTTGTGAAAAATGTGTCCAATATTTACTTTGGAGAGTATGGAGAGAAATAATGGTTCATATCTGTGTTGAATTCTCCCATTGGAGTTAATGGACTTTTCTGTCTGTTAGCTTCTGTCTGTTAGCTTCTGTCTGTTAGCTTCTGTCTGTTAGCTTCTGTCTGTTAGCTTCTGTCTGTTAGCTTCTGTCTGCTAGCTTCTGTCTGTTAGCTTCTGTCTGTTAGCTTCTGTCTGTTAGCTTCTGTCTGCTAGCTTCTGTCTGTTAGCTTCTGTCTGTTAGGTTCTGTCTGTTAGCTTCTGTCTGTTAGGTTCTGTCTGTTAGCTTCTGTCTGTTAGCTTCTGTCTGTTAGCTTCTGTCTGTTAGCTTCTGTCTGTTAGCTTCTGTCTGTTAGCGTCTGTCTGTTAGCTTCTGTCTGTTAGCTTCTGTCTGTTAGCTTCTGTGTGTTAGCGTCTGTCTGTTAGCGTCTGTCTGTTAGCGTCTGTCTGTTAGCTTCTGTCTGTTAGCGTCTGTCTGTTAGCTTCTGTCTGTTAGCTTCTGTCTGTTAGCTTCTGTCTGTTAGCTTCTGTCTGTTAGCGTCTGTCTGTTAGCGTCTGTCTGTTAGCTTCTGTCTGTTAGCTTCTGTCTGTTCTCTTCGGTCTGTTAGCTTCAGCCTCCCAGTGGGAGCTTCTTGATGACATCACTGATCTCAGCTGATGAAGTAGGACACTATGAGCTCACTGTATCTCTGGTGCTCATGAGGAGGTTCAGCTTCCAGGCCAGTGAACACACACACACACGCACACGCACAAACACACACACACGCACAAACACACACACACACACACACACACACACACACACACACACACACACACACGCACACGCACAAACACACACACGCACGCACGCACACGCACAAACACACACACGCACACACACACGCACAAACACACACACACACGCACACACACAAACACACACACGCACACACACACACACACACACGCACAAACACACACACACACGCACACACACAAACACACACACGCACACACACACACGCACACACACACGTATACACACGCACACGCACAAACACACACACACACACGCACACACACACTCAATGATGATCTTTTTGTTTCCAGCTGAGCGTGATGTAAGGCGGACAGAGAGATGCATGCTGGGACTCCTTTGTAGTTCTGAGTCCCCGGGGGTCTATGTCAGTGTGTGTGTGTGTGTGTGTGTGTGTGTGTGTGTGTGTGTGTGTGTGTGTGGCTGGTCGTGTCGGCCAGCATCAGTCAGCCTGCAGCGTCTCCAGAGACCAGCTGAGGACTTTAAGTCCAACCGAGCAAACATGTAACTTCACGGGTAAAAGGGTCTAGGACATAATGGAGTCATGTATCGGTATTTACGTATAATAAATATATACATATATACATATATATATATATATATATATATATATATATGTATATATGTATATATTTACAAGCTCAATGCAGCTTTTCACAAAGTCAGAGGAAAAACATGTTTTGCAAAAAAGAATATTTTATTTCTCAAACATTAAAGGGTGAAAACAAAATGAATTAATGAAAAGACCAAAGTTTAGTCTGATGATGATGATGATGATGATGATGATGATGATGATGATTATGTATGTGGTCTCTCTGATTAGCTCATTGATAATAAACTGCTGCTGCCCTCTGCTGGACGAAGCGGCTCACTGCAGATCTGAGGTCAGATTCATTCACTAATATCAAGAAATCTTTTGTTCACGAATCATTTCCCCCAAACATTCGTCTGGATAACGAGTGAAAGAGGAGAAAGAGGGGAAAGAGGAGAATGCCTTGCTGACCGGCCTGATGAACGCATAAATAAATCCTGATTTTCTACAGCATCCACGTGGTGCGTTTAAAGAAGCTTGGACATCTGAGAACCGTTGGTTTCTCATCTTGCATGAAAAGGGTTAAAGCTGATCTGAGTTCAGCACCAACTGACATCCTGTGTTCACGGTGAAACCAGGAAGTCTTTCAATCCACCATCAATACAACTCTGTTAGCTAACAGGCTAACAGGCTAACAAGCTATTAGGCTAACAGGATAACAAGATATTAAGCAAACAGGATAACAAGCTATTAGGCTAACAAGCTATTAGGCTAACAGGACAACAAGCTATTAAGCAAACAGGCTAACAGGATAACAAGCTATTAGGCCAACAAGCTATTATGCTAACAGGCTAACAAGCTAACAGGCACAGAGGCTTTTGAATGAAGGCTATGACACGTGCTGTCACCATCTTGGTTTTTGTTATTTTCTAATAAACCTCGTCGGAGTCGGCCCTGGTCTCTAGTCTCTGGTCTCTAGTCTCTGGTCTCTGGTCTCTGATCTCTGGTCTCTGGTCTCTGGTCTCTAGTCTCTAGTCTCTGGTCTCTGATCTCTGGTCTCTAGTCTCTGGTCTCTAGTCTCTGGTCTCTGATCTCTGGTCTCTAGTCTCTAGTCTCTGGTCTCTGGTCTCTAGTCTCTGGTCTCTGGTCTCTGATCTCTGGTCTCTAGTCTCTGATCTCTAGTCTCTAGTCTCTAGTCTCTGATCTCTGGTCTCTGGTCTCTGATCTCTGGTCTCTAGTCTCTGATCTCTAGTCTCTAGTCTCTGATCTCTGGTCTCTAGTCTCTAGTCTCTGATCTCTGATCTCTGGTCTCTAGTCTCTGGTCTCTGGTCTCTGATCTCTGGTCTCTGGTCTCTAGTCTCTGATCTCTAGTCTCTGGTCTCTGGTCTCTAGTCTCTAGTCTCTAGTCTCTGGTCTCTGGTCTCTGGTCTCTAGTCTCTGGTCTCTGGTCTCTGATCTCTGGTCTCTAGTCTCTGATCTCTAGTCTCTGGTCTCTGATCTCTAGTCTCTGGTCTCTGATCTCTGGTCTCTGGTCTCTAGTCTCCTCTAGTCGCTAGTCTCTAGTTTCTAGTCTCCTCTAGTCGCTAGTCTCTAGTCTCCTCTAGTCTCTGGTCTCTGGTCTCTAGTCTCTAGTCTCTAGTCTCCAGTCTCCATTCTCCAGTCTCCGGTCTCTGGTCTCTAGTCTCCTCTAGTCTCTGGTCTCTGGTCTCTGGTCTCTAGTCTCTAGTCTCTAGTCTCTAGTCTCTGGTCTCTGGTCTCTGGTCTCTAGTCTCTAGTCTCTAGTCTCTGGTCTCTGGTCTCTAGTCTCTAGTCTCCAGTCTCCATTCTCCAGTCTCCGGTCTCTGGTCTCTGGTCCCTAGTCTCCTCTAGTCTCTGGTCAGACCATCTTCATCCTCACGTTGCTGTACGGTGAATCACGCCGCTCCTCCTGATCTTCCTCCCGTGGCTCCTCCTCCCTGTCTTTTTCTTCTTCGTTGGTGCTTTGTGGAACAGGAAGTACCCTCTGGGCCCGCTTGGGGACGACGTAGTCGTCCACCCGGGCGTTGTAAGGGTACTCGTGACCTTTGGGGTCGGCCGGCGCTCCCATGAGCCTCCAGGCGTCCCCCTTCACCTCCTCAGGGTCGTCGTACACGGAGCCGGGGGCCTTCGGGGCCTTCGGGGCCTTCGGGGCGGCGCAGCCTTCGGGCTCGTCGTAGATGTGCTCCGCCTTCCCGCCGCCTGCGCCGTCGCTCAGGAAGACGTTTCTGATCTTCATCTCGTCGATGCTGTCGTAGAGCGGGTCGGCGCCGAGGGCCCCGAGGGCCTGATGGGTGTCCAGGATGTCGGACATGAAGGTGGTGGCGATGGTGTCGAAGGGGAGGGAGTACTCCGGCTCTGGGGGGGGCGCGCTGCCGCCTCCCTTGGTGCCCGCGGCCGGCAGGGCGATCCGGGAGTACGTCCGGTCCGGGTTCAGGCCGTGAGTGGCGCCGGGAGGCTCGGGGGTCTCGGGGGTCTCGGCGTGGGGCAGCGGGCAGCTGGAGATGGTCTTCACCTGGTTCTTACGGGGGGCGCCGCGAGGGTCCAGGGTCAAACTCTTCACGCCCGTCAAGAGTTTGTCCACCGGAGGCTCCAGACGAGGCTGAGGACAGAAGAGGAACCAATCAGGGATCAGGTTTTTTGCTCGTCTTATATAGAATAGTCATGACCCACATCAAAAAGACCATCCCAACAACGTAGACCCGCTGCAGTTTGCGTATCACCAGAACCGGTCCACTGACGATGCAGTCAACAACGTCATCCACACAACCCTCACTCACTAGAGGGCAAGGACACCTATGAAGACCTATGAAGACTGCTCTTCATAGACTTCACTCATCTTCATAGACTTCACTGCTCTTCATAGACTTCCCTAGTCTTCATAGACATCTGACACAAGTACTGTGAGCACAGGGACCCCCCAGGGCTGTGTGCTGAGTCCCCTGCTGTACACCCTCTTCACATATGACTGTGTCCTTCCAGGAAAACACCAGCATCATCCAGTGTGCGGACGATACGACGGTCATTGGAATGATCACTGAGACAGAGTACAGAAGAGAGGCTGAGGAACTTGTGGCCTGGTGTCGGGATAATAATCTCTCCTTGAACGCAGACAAGACCAAGGAGATGATTATCGACCCAAGGAGGAAGAGGGTGCAGCACGCAGCACTTTGCATAGGTGGGACAGAGGTGGAAAGGGTGAAAACCTTTAAATTCCTCGGCACGCACATTAGCGAGGACCTCACCTGGTCTCACAACACACAAGGCCCAGCAGCGACTGTATTTCTTAAGAAGGCTGAGGAAATTTGGCATGCCATCCAAGATTCTCAGCAACTTCTACAGATGTACGGTGGAGAGCGTCCTTACAGCTCCATCACAGTGTGGTACGGAAACTGCACTGCAGGACAGGAAGGCACTCCAGCGTGTGATAAAAACTGCACAGTCCATCTCAGGAGCAGCCTTCCCCCCTCTTCAAGACATTTACTCCACCAGAGTAACCAGGAGAACACACAACATCATCAGGGACACAACACATCATCAGGCACAGAACACACCACATCATCAGGGACACAACACATCACATCATCAGGGACACAACACACCATCAGGGACACAACACACCACATCATCAGGGACACAACACACCACACCATCAGGGACAGAACACACCACATCATCAGGGACAGAACACACCACATTATCAGGGACAGAACACACCACACCATCAGGGACAGAACACACCACACCATCAGGGACAGAACACACCACATTATCAGGGACAGAACACACCACACCATCAGGGACAGAACACA